>UESW01004059.1:676125-758634 GCA_900491605.1 Calamus simplicifolius | reverse complement strand
AAATGAAATAATATATAACTTAAATTTCATAATTATATAATATTTAATTTAAATATATTAAAGAAAGTAAATTACATTCAATGCTTTAAAATTAATATAAATTTAACATACAATATAAGTCTAGCGGGCATTGAGTAAAGAACAACTTAAATATAATTATATATATATATCTTATATATATATATGAAGAGCTAGATTGGTAAATAGGTATCTATAAATAGTTCAAATAACATTACTTTAGATCAGATAATAAAAAGCTTCTTATCAATAATTCGAGTTTCTAAATATGGTTTACCACGTTTGAAAAGCTTGCTATCAAAATTTTATGGTTTCAAAATCTTTAGCACATATATGTAATAGCTAATATATATATATATATATATATATATATATATAATTTATGTTATTTAAATTATGTAATTATGATCATTAGATTCATAAGCTATGCATCATAAATAGTTTAGAAACAGTGGATGGCATCTAATTAATTGAATTATCCATACCGAATCTCCTGTAATTTAGTCACAACTAATCTTAATTAGAGTGTTATGGGTATGCAGGCAAAACGTACAATTCTAGCATACATATGTATGAATACATTTATCATCGTTCAAATGGAAATGATTTTTACTAGCAAAACAAATTTAGAATTAGCGAACTGCTGTAAGTTTGGTACAACTTCTTGTCATAATTGACTGCCTGTACTAAAAGGTGTTAGAAAAAGTTTTACGGGCATCTGAACTATTTGGTATAAGGTCGCAGTGCTACGCTACTAGTGTTTTATTTAAAATCAATGGCTTATGCGTTTGGAAGGCCTTAGCAGGGATTAACTGTAGTTTGATTGATGTATCTTTCTACTGTCTCTCCCTATCTTTCAGTACCTCACATATATGGCTAAGTTGCAGGTAAAACGTACAGTAAAAAAGTTGCATGAGCTGTGAGATTTATTTTATTCTTCCATAAGAATTTTTATGCCATGGCATCACTACTTAGAAATCAAAGCTAGCGACTTAAATTTTCAGAAGGGCAAAACAAAACGGCGACTATGTACTGTTGGCTTAGCAACCACAAAGATCGAACAGATGCATCATGCTTCTTGCTTTAGCTTTACATATACTGACTGATGAAAAATATCTATCGTATACCAGGGAGAAATGAAATTAGAACTCTAGGAGCCAGGAGGATATCAATATTGGAAAGCTGGAGTGTCCGTATCAACCTCCACTAAAAATATATAATATATAATATATATAAATAGTAGGGTTCCGGCCAATAATACGTGACCGGTTGCCAGGAAAGATTCTGCGTGGCAACTGGCAGTCCGATATAAATACCCAGTCCCCAACTCTCCAATGGCATCCCACCCACTCGCTTTACTCCACTGCCTCCGAGCATTTGTTTCTCCGGCTTCAGCCCTCCGTGTTGTAAAGCTTCTCTTCACCAACCTTCTCCTCTTATCTCCATTAGCCCTAGCCTTTAGTCTCCATGGCTACCGTTGAGGTGAGCCACCTCTCTAGCTATCTATTCTTTCCTTTCCCCAGTTAACAGATATATGTCAGCTATGTGTTCCCAGACTGGATCTGAACTTTTTCAGATGACAAATACATCTCGTAGAAAACTTTAATTAGTTTTCTTTTAATGTTCCAGTTTATTAAGTAGTAGCAGTACTACATAACGGAGGAAAAAATAGATGATGATGCAGAGCACGACTTAGATCTGGCCACCTAGGAGTTGGATAAGATCCACCAGATCCAGATGGCCTGCTAGCTATATGTTTATAGTTTCCAGATTTTGAAAGATTAATAGTCTCCAAGATGAGATCTGTGATAAGTCGACGTATACAGGCCAGTTCCTGGCCTTGAGACAGTGGGAGACGAAGCTGGTTGACTGCTAATCGGCTAGGAAATAAGTTTCTTTCGTTTCCTATGATTTTATGCGCGGAATCATAGGAGCAGCCGTATGTATCTCATCTGGAGGCCGATCAGACCTCTGATCTCAAAGGGATCTAGTTGGATTCAGCTGTCGACCGAATCTGGTTGGCATCGCTTAGATCTCAAGTTCTGAATTCTTAGTTCGTTGATAGCGGTGCTAGATCTAATAGATTCAGGTTTTTAACTTCTAAGATTGCAAGGGCTGGGCTGGTCGGAGATCAATTCGAACAGATGTTGGGGCAAGACTTTGCCCTGCGACCATAGATTCGGTCTGGACCAGGTCCAAATTGTCTCAGGCTCTTACCTACTAGTTGAATTATTCTTGCAGTTGTCTTGTCCAAGTTTTTTATTTTTATTTTTAAGTTTGCTGAAGTTAAGTAGGCTTTCTATTTTTTATCTTTTTCTTCAACAATTACTTTGCTTCGTATTTTAAATAATTTTAATATAATTTTAATTGTCGTTTTTTCGTCCTTGGAATTACGTACATAGAGTTCTAAATTATTTTAATTTTTTTTATTTTTAAAATTTATGATCGATATAGATCCAAGAATTAAAAAAGATCAAGCGTAATCACACACACACACACACACACATATATATTTATTTTATTTAATATGTACTTTGCGTTCCATGCATAATAATTTATGCATGCATGTACATTCGCGTATTTTGAGGTTAGAGATCTACTGCAGAGATTTGTTGTGGAGAGTGATTGGGATCATGGAGGCAAGCCCCAGTTCACCACTGGTGATTACTATGGTTTTGTTTAGTCTTGACCATTAGCGATAGCCCCCAATCATATCACAATCATCCAAGCTGACCCTGATCTAACTATATTTCAGTCCAAAACTCAACTCGATCAGTTGGGTGGATTGATTCGGACTTATACTGAAACAATTTTGATGTAGATACAGATAAGTATTTGGACCCACACAGCTGCAACAATGGATTACCTACCAAGAAACCAAGACTTCCCCAGTCCTAGTTCTATCTGTGTACTTAAAAGGCGTAGCAAATTTGGGTCGATCAGGCCCACACTGCCACATTTTCCAACGTCTGAAATTACGTCGGAGTTCTTTGATTCTCGGTTACTACAAAGGTGGCGGTTTTGGACATGCAGGTGGAATCAACTCCGGTCGTCGAGGTCCCCGAAGAAACGCCGGCCGCCCCCGTAGAAGCGGAACCTGCGCCTGCCCCGACCACCGAGCCGGTAGCCAAGGCCCAGGCTGAGGCCGAGGCCGAGCCCGCCGCTCCTGCCGTCGAAGAGTCCAAGGAAGAAGCCCCGGCGGCAGCACCTGAGGAGCCCGCCGCCTCGGAAGCACCGGCAGCAGAGCCCGAGGAGAAGCCCGTCGAAGAGCCCGCAGTCGAGGCGCCGGCCGAGGCTGAACCAGTGGCAACGGAGCCAACAGAAGAACCAAAGCCAGAGGCAGAGCCCGAGGCTCCCGCTCCCGAACCCGAGAAGCCCGCCGAACCGGTCGTCGAAGAGCCGATTGTGAAGGAGCCGAAGGACGTCGAGGAGGCCGCGCCTCCAACCGTGGAAGAGAAGGTGGAGGTCGAGGCGACGGAGGAGAAGGCTGCAGTGTCGGAGTAAATATGAAGAGTGCCATGGACCTGTCGCTTGGCGTTCAGTTTGATGGGGTGAAGAGTTTTAGGGTTTTAGATAATTAAGGTTTAATATTAAATAATCTAGTATGTGCTATTAGAGTACGGAGTGGATGGAGGCTATGATCCTATTTGCGTGTGTCAATGGATCGGAACTGGTATGTGCTTTGGGTGTGATTTAATCTGCTGGTCTGTTACTCTATTTTGTAGTCTTTGTCAATCTCCTTATGGGTTTTGATATGAGTGCCCTGTTTACTTTGTGGGCTTCCTATTACATATATATATATATATATATATGAGAGATTTTACTACTCAGGTGCAACTCAATCCAATCTCAAAGAATTCTCATTACTATATGTTGCCGTGAGATCACTTTTGGTGAGCATCAGATGAGAGGAAGTTTTTTCGGACCTTCAAAAGAATGACGGGGTCCTCTCCATTCCGACACCTACAAGAAAAGTTTCGGACCGGTGGCTCCGGCAGTGACCCTTCGACGCCCAAGTTAGCTCAGGTGCAACTCAATCCAATCTCAAAGAATTCTCATTACTATATGTTGCCGTGAGATCACTTTTGGTGAGCATCAGATGAGATGAAGTCTTTTCGGGCCTTCAAAGGAATGACGGGGTCCTCTCCTCCACTCCGACACCTACAAGAAAAGTTTCGGACCGGTGGCTCCGGCAGGGACCCTTCGATGCCCAAGTTAGCGATTTGAGGAACAGGGATTGTTGTTTCTATTATGATCAGATTCTCCCCTTACCTTTAGGGCTGGAGCCCCCTTTATACCTCCTTCGGGGATACCTCTTACCTTCTTTCCCTCGTGGTCAAATCCTTTTGGACAGTTGTTGATTACAGTCTTCAACGTGCCGCAAAGGACGGGTAGTGGGACTAAACATGGGGGAGCCATGTCTGCCGTTAGTGGCGCCAAGGGGAGGTACGTTCATTGCCCACATTGCCGAACACGTTCGTGGTCAAGTGATCCGCTATTCTTGAGGGAAGTGGGCCACGTAGCTTGAACGTGGATGGCCGTCGCCGAGGTTGACACCGAGGCCGACGCCGAAGTCAATACTGAGATCGACGCCGAGGCCGACGCCGAGACCAGAATGGGCCGTGACCGATACGGAGGTCGAGATGGGCCGAGGCCGACGCCGAGACCAGAATGGCCGTGACCGATACGGAGGTCGAGATGGACCGAGGCCGATGCGAGACCAGAATGGGCCGTGACCGACACGGAGGTCGAGATGGGCCACAGACGACACGGAGGTCGAGATGGGCCGAGGTCGACGCCGAGACAGAATGGGCCGTGATCGACACGAAGGTCGAGATGGGCCGTGGACGACACAGAGGTCGAGATGGGGAGGCCGACGCTGAGACCAGAATGGGCCGTGACCGATAGGAGGTCGAGATGGGCTGCGGTGAGCCCAATGCCAAGCGATTGAATCATCGCCAGACCACGTGACGTAGGGCTTGTGATCCCGACACCCTGCGGGCCTTTTGGTCTGATCAGCCACACCAGATGCCCCCTCGCCCTTGAGCTGGTGCCACCGCCTAAGTGAAAGGGGCGTAGAATCGTTAGCGGCTGATCCCCATGTGCACTAAAGGGTGTCCATACACGTGTCCTTGATAAGACAGCTCCCTCAAGGCGATAGGATCGTGAGGCGTCATCATCTCCGCCTCCTGACCATCAGATTCGCCTCGAGGCTTGGAAGCAGTCCGAGATCTCGAAATATCGGCAACCATCATTGAGCCATCAAATCACTGGCACCGATGCATTCTCATTGGTTGGGAGTACTCTCGTCTACCTCGCACCCGGAGCGTCACCGCAGAGTCCTTCTCAATGACTAGCGTCCGTGGCAGATGCATCGGGCGGGACAATTTTGAAGATATCGATAAGAAATATATAAGCGATGGCGTGCTCTAGCTTCAATTTTTTTCTACTGTGCTAAGTTTCTTCCTCTTCCAGCCCGAGAGCTTCTCCAATTTCTTCTTCTTCCTCTGTCCAGGTTAGTTCCCCATGCCTTCTCAGTCGTCTTCTTCTAATTCGTCCTCTCGGTCCTCCACAAACCAGTCTCCCCGACCCGTAGGGCTATGGCCAGGGAACCGGTTGCTAGGAGTCCGCCGGTGGCTGTAACTCCGCATTCTAGGGTAGCTTCGTCTTCTAGGGCAAGCAGGGGTTCCCCCGAGGGGACCGCCTCCATGGTTACCTCTGCTGATCTTGCGACCTTTAGGGCGGCCTATAGGATACCCAAAGAGGTGCGACTGATCGCACAATGCCCCAATGACAGATGACCTCTCCCCCTCGGGGGGTTGCCCTTTATGAGGAGTTTTTTAAAGCCGGTCTTCGTCTTCCTCTTCATCCTTTCATCATCAATCTCCTTGATAGATACGATTTGGTCCCTGCTCAGCTAGTTCCCAACTCAATCAGAGCCATCTGTGCCTTCTTAGTGCTAACCCGCCTTCAAGGCCTCCCAAGTAATGTTTCCCTCTTCCGCAGCCTTTACACCATTCGGGCTCAATCTGGCTGGTGGTTATTTGCCCCCCGGCCGGGTAGACCCTTAGGTTAGGTCTCCCTTCATCCATAAAGGGGTGGAAATCTCGATTCTTCTTCGCCAAGGTGGAGGGGTAAGAAGGGAATGGGGCACGCTCAATACCGAGGCTAACAAGAACATCTCGGTAGTACCGAGAGATCAAGAAGCCTTCAATCTTCTCCTGGTGACCGAAATCCCATCATATTGAGAGCTATTGTCGGAGGACAACCTCCGGCACGCAGGCATAGCTTCCGATGATGGTGAGAGCCTCCTTGAAAATAACATTTTTCTTTCGATCCCTTGCCTTCTTTTTTTTTTACATCTTAGTTTTCGTGCAGCTATGAAGATCACCATCCCGGCTGAGGCTTTTCACAAGGCCGCTATTAAGAAGAGAAAAGGGCAGAGTGACAGAGCCGAGGGGTCGAGGAAAAGGCCTCGGTCCCGATCGCCACCTGTGTCCCGGAACATCCCCAAACTCCCTACTCTATCGCCCCCTCCCCGTCGATCCCCTGTACAATCACCGCGCTGCCCCCCCGATGGTCTCCTACTCCACAGCCGCCGCGGCGATCTCCCACACCGCTACAACCGTCGGAGCCCGTCGACCGGACCGCAAGCACGCCGCACGAGGGGTCGAGGGCTCACATCATCCAGTCAACCGAGTACCCTGGTCCGTCGGCCATTGGGCTGGCCCCAAGGGAAGAGCCTCAGGCCGGTAAAGGGGCACCGGTTAATAAGAAGCAGAAGGTTGTCGTAGGTTATGAGGCCCGCAACGCCGCATCCGAGCCCACGGGAGACAAGATGGGGCCGGTTTCCTCGGCTATTCTTATGAATCACCCCAACCTCGCCAAGAAGCTACTGTCAGCGGCATCCACTCCTGCTATTCGGGAGGAGATCATGCGGACCAACTTCCGAACCCTCTTCAACACGGCCAAACGGCCATGCTTCGGGTAAGCAGCCGTTTACACTCTAATCCTGTTTGTTCTCCATGTGTTTACTTTGGGTAACTGATATTAGCCCGGATGTGTAGATGGTGAATATCTTCAATCATACTCAATCCCTTGTTGCCAGCGGGGAGCGTCGGCTTGACTGTTACCGATGGGAAGCTTTCGAGTACCGGGACCGGGCTACGAAAGCTAAAGATGCTCTCAAGCTGACTCAGCTGGGGAGGCAGAGAGGCTCGAAATAGTCCGATCTCAAGCGCGGACTGAGGCGACAACGATGCAGCAACAGATGCGCAAGGCCCTCGAGCGTGCTATCGTGGCCGAGGGGAAATTGATGGCCGCCGAGGCGGAATTGGTCGACATCAAGGCCCAGCTCGAAGCGGCCAAATCGAGCTGAGGTCTTCCGAGGAGAAGATTGAAATCGCCGAGGAAGTGGCCCGCCTGGCTGACATCAAACAGCCGAGGCCGCGGAGGCAGTGAAAACCCGATAAGAAGACAGCTGAGGCCGAAGCGGCGGCTCGGGCCACTATGGGGAAGGTGGCTGAGGTGGCGGAGAAAGCCGTGGAAAACTACCGGAACTCTCAAGCCTTTGTCAATGAGGTGGCCGAGGCGGGGGAGAAAGCCATGGAGAACTACCGGAATTCCTCGGTCTTCATCGAGGAGGTGGCCGAAGCGGGAGCCGGTGCTTACCTTCAGGGTTTTTATTGCTGCCGAGACAAGGCAGTGAGGGTCTCGGGGGTTGAAGGCCTTAAAGATTTAGAACCTAAAAAAGATCTTGAAGCCGAAGAGGTCAACCAGGATTCCGCTCCGGCCGACAATACCGCTCTAGCATAGAATTGAGGTCCCGCCTGCGGTCTTGGCTCTCTTCTTCTTTTCTTTTAAACAATGTACTCAAATCCAACTATGGTCGGCATTTTGTAAAAGCTTATTTAATCAATGAAAAGAAAATATCTTTTGATATTTGTGTAGAATTATCGATCCTTCTCCTCCCCCCCCCTTTTTTTTACGCTATCGAGGCTTAGCTTCCCAAGCTGCTAGCCCATCGCGGTCTATGGGCGTCTGTAGGAATTGCATGGAATCACACCAACCCAGACAAAACAGGGCCACTTATATTCTAGGTAGAGACATTTTGGGATCGGTACGCGTTGATCCTTGACCACCGACGTCAGGCTGCTGAAGCCAAACATCTTGTGATTCCAATCTTCGGCGTTGTTTTGTTGAGAGACCCTATGATGTAGCTTGCCAGCATATTTCGTGTGTCGTTCCATCGATAGGCATTTGGAGCGGTACGGTGGGAGTGATCCGATACCGTGCCAGGGAGCCTCTTGGCCCCGAAGGGCGGCGACCCGAGGGTGTCACAACCAAGCTCAGGGTATAATTATCGAACTTGGATTGTGCAGATGCAAGAGTCAGGCTTTGGTGCTGACACGGGAGTCGGCTTTGGTGCCGACACAGGAGTCGGGCTTTGGTGCCGACACGGGAGTCGGGCTTTGGTGTCGATGCAAGGTCGGGCTTTGATGCCGACACGGGAGTCGGGCTTTGGTGCCGATGCAAGGTCGGGCTTTGATGCCAACACGGGGTCGGGCTTTGGTGCCGACATGGGAGTCGGGCTTTGGTGCCGATGCAAGGTCGGGCTTTGATGCCAACGCGGGAGTCGAGCTTTGGTGCCGACGCGGGAGTCGGGCTTCGGTGCCAACGCAGGAGTCGAGCTTCGATGCCGACGCGGGAGTCGGGCTTTGGTGCCGATGCAAGGTCGGGACATGATCGTAGGACAAAAGGTAGTGCAAAATGATGCATAAGAAATGCATTTTCATTTCAATAATATGGAGGAGTGGGGTATCCGAACCTACAACCATTCAGTTGAGCACGTCACTAGTAGTATCGGCGAAGGTCGGAATTCCAAGTTCGTGGGAGCGGCCTCCCGCTGAGCTCCTCGAGTCGGTAAGCTCCTCGGTGAAGGGCCTCCGCGACCCGGTAGGGCCCCTCCCAGTTAGGTGATAATTTTCCTCCCTTCGTTGGCTTCGAGATCTCGGCCTTCGAAGAACCAAGTCCCGGAACGGAACGTTCGGGGTCTAACGCGGGCGTTGTAATACCTTGCCACCCTCTGTCGATAAGCGGCCATCTTGATCTGTGCTTGGTCGCGCATCTCCTCGATGAGATCCAAACTGGCCCTCAGTTGGGCTGAGTTGTCTTCCTTATTGTAGGCTTCCACTCGAGGGTTGGGGACTCCGATCTCCACTGGAATGACGGCCTCGGATCCAAAAATAAGACTGAACAGGGTTTCGCCAGTGGAATTTCTCGGAGTTGTATGATAGGCCCACAGGACATGGGGAAGTTCTTCACCCATCTTCCTTTAAAGTCGTCGAGCCATGTCCGAAGCCCCTGAAGAATAGTACGATTAGTTACTTCAGCCGCTCTATTGGTCTGTGGGTGTCGACAGAGGTGAATCTCTGATTGATTCCTAACTCGCTACAAAATTCTCTGAAGGGGGTTATCGAACTGTCGGTCGTTGTCTGTGATGAGAGTGTTGGGAAGTCCGAAACGGCAGATTATGGACTTCCAGAAGAAAGCTCTCACTCTTGCTTCGGTTATTTTGGCTAGAGCCTCGGCCTCCACCCATTTGGTGAAGTGGTCAATGATGACTAGCAAAAACCTCCGTTGACCGGAGGCAGAGGAAATGGTCCCAAAATGTCCATCCCCCACTGGGCGAAGGGCCATGGGGTAGAGATGGGATTCAAGTGAGAAGTAGGCTGTCGCTGGATGTTGGTGTGACGTTGGCAGCTGTCACACTTCCGCACCAATTCGGCCGCGTCCTCCGCATGGTGAGCCAATAATAGCCTTGACGAAGGGCTTTATATGCTAGTGCTCTGCCCCCCAGATGGTTCCCGCATGCACCTTCATGAATTTCGCGGAGGATGTAGTCGGCCTCAGCAGGACCGACATACTTGAGGAGGGATACGAGAAGGACCTCCGATACAAATGTCCATCCATTATCAGGAATTTGGAAGCTCGCCACTTGAGGAGTTTGGCCTTGGAAGGGTCATCGGGGAGGACACCATCGGTGAGATATTGGACATAGGCGTCCATCCAAGAAGGCCCCTGTTCAATTGGCAGGGCCTCCTCTGCCGCCTCGATGCTCGGATTAGCAAATGCTCCACGTAAGTCCTTCCCAAAGTCTCGTCGGCCGAGGTGGCCAAGCGGGACAACGCATCAGCCCGAGCATTCTCTTCCGGGGAACATAGCTAACACAAAAACGAGCAAAGAGGAGGGACTCCGACTGGACCTTGTCCAAGTATCGGGACATGATAGGATCCCGAGCCTCATACTCCCCCGCGATTTGCCTCGAGACAAGTTGGGAGTCGGTATATGCTCTGAGATGCTCCACTTTAAGTTCTATGGCGAGCCTCATCTCGGCCAACAGGCTTCGTACTCGGCTTGATTGTTCGTGGCAGGAAAGAGAAACTGAGGGCATACTCAATCGTTACACTGTCGGGACCGGCGAGAATGATCCCAGCACCGTTCCCTTGGGAGTTTGATGCCCCGTCCACATGAAGGATCCAATCCTTCCTCGTATCTGTGGTCGGCGCCTCCAGGGGTTTCGTTGGAGCCCCCCTGGCCTGCTCATCAGTCCAGGTGCACTCAACCAGGAAATCCGCCAAGACTTGGGACTTCATACTCGACCTTGGTTCGAAGGTCAGGTCGAATTCTCCCAACTTGAGCACACTTTGCCAGCCGACCGGAGGTATCAGGGCGGGATAAGATTGTCCTCAAGGGCTGGTCCGTTGCACTACGATTGAGTGGGCTTGGAAATAAGGCCTGAGACGTTGAGCCGACACTATTAGTGCGAAAATAATTTTTTCAGTTTTGGTGTACCTGGTCTCAGCGTCATGGAGCACTTTACTGGTGTAATACACCGGCTTCTGCGATCCCTCGGTGTCTATCCGGACGAGGACAGAACTGACAGCCTCCTGAGAGGTAACCAGGTACAAAAAGAGGTTCTCTCCCTCCATCGGTTTCGACAGTAGCGGCGGAGTCGACAAGAAGTTCTTCAACTCCTCAAAGGCCTTTTGGCAGTCACCTGTCCACTCGAAGGTGTTGACCTTTCGTAAGGCCTTGAAGAAGGGGAGGCTCCGCTCAGCCGACCTGGATAGGAAACAGCTCAGAGCTGCTAGCCTTCCGGTCAGGCGCTGGACTTCTTTTTATTCACCGGCGGCCTCATATCTAGGATAGCTTGGATCTTATCCGGGTTCGCCTCTATCCCTCGTTGCATCACCATGAATCCTAGGAATTTGCCGCTGCGACTCCGAAGACACATTTCCGAGGATTCAGCCTCATCTGGAACCGACGAAGATTGCTGAAGGTCTCCATTAGGTCAGATAGGTGGTCGCCAGTTCGGATGCTTTTGGTAAGCATGTTGTCTACATATACTTCCATGTTGCGCCCGATCTGGCCTTCAAAGACCTTATTCATCAATCTTTGATATGTAGCTCCAGCATTTTTCAGTCCGAAAGGCATGACTTTATAGCAGTAGATCCCCTTTTCGGTCACGAAGGAGGTGGCCTCTTCATCTGAGGGCTCCATTCTGATCTGGTTATACCCCGAGAAAGCATCATGAAGCTGAGAGTCTCGTGACCAGAGGTGGCATCCACTAACTGATCGATCCTGGGGAGCGGGAAGCTGTCCTTGGGGCAGGCTTTGTTGAGATCAGTGAGATCGACACACATCCTTCAGCTTCCATTGGCTTTCCGCACCATCACTACATTAGCCAACCAGTCGGGATAATGGACCTCCCGAATGTGGCCGGCGGCGATCAGTTTGCGGACCTCCTCGTCAACGGCTTTATGGCGCTCGGGAGCGAAGCTTCTCTTCTTTTTCGGACCGCCCTACAGTTAGATTTAATGTTAAGTTTATGAGTAATTACTTCGGCTGGTATACCTGGCATGTCGGTCGGCGACCATGCAAAAATATCGGCGTTGGCTCGGAGGAAACCGAGGAGCCGGCTCCTTTCCTCCTCAGGGAGAGAGGCTCCGATTTGGACGGTTCTCGTCGGGTCCTCTCCTAAGGGGAAAGTCAATAGATGTCCCACTGGTTCCCCCCTCTTCTCGGCCTCTCTCGAGTCTGGCAATTCGGGAGTCGGCGAAGGGACTGCCGACTGAGGGCTAGGGGTCGTGTGATAGCAGAGGGACATCGGGCTTCTTTCCCCCCACATTTCTCGATCCCATGACGAGTGGGAAACCGGACCAGTAGCCTCTTCGTCGAGATAATGGCATCCAGCAGATTTAAACCTGGCCGACCGAGAATAGCGTTGTATGCCAGAGGAACTCTCACTACCAGGAACTTTATGAAGATCGTGTTCTGGCGGGGTGAAGTTCCAGCCGTGACGGGGAGAGTAATTTCTCCCTCAACTTTCACCGCATCTCCGGTGAAGCCGACGAGAGGCGTCGTCACTGGCCGAAGGGAATCCAAAAGCAAGTTCATACAAACAAATGCATCATACGTCAGAATATCAGCCGAGCTTCCACTATCAACTAATATTCTCTTTACAGATGTTTAACAATCGTCATGGATACGACGACGCTTTCATCATTTGGGTTATCTACCCCCTCTAAATCTCTTTCGGGGAAAGGAATTACAACGCTATCTCTCTCACCCCCTCGAGGTCTTTTTGAAGTGCCCCCGCTCCCCAGGAGATCATTGCCACCGTCTTCTCAGTCGGGGCGTTGTCGACATTGGCTTGCTGAGCGGGTGGCACCGAAGGGCCTGGTGCTGCTGGATTTCCTCTTCGGACAAACTGGCCAAGGTGGCCTTGCTGGATGAGCTCCTCTATGGCCTTCTTCAGCTGTCGGCAGTCTTCCGTGTCGTGGCCGTGATCCCGGTGGAAACGGCAGTATAGATTTTTGTTGCGAGGAATCCTAGGCTTTAGGGGCGCGGGGCGCTTGAGATAAGGTTCACCCTCGATCTCCATAAGGATGTGGGAGATCGGGCTAACAGAGGGGTATAACGTTCACCTACAGGGGCGAAAGTCTGTGGCCAATTATCCGCCCGACGAGGGCTCGGGCTTTTTGGTATGAGATCTGCCAGAGTCTGATCGAACTTGCTTTTTATTGGGGCCTTCATCAGTTTCCCGCCGAGAGGAGTCACCTCATCAGCGAATATATTTCTGAGCTCGACTCAGCAGCTCCGCGTACGAGCTCGGGGACTTCTTGTCTAATGAATATGCGAAGCGGGAAGGGCGGAGCCCACGCTTCAAGGCCAAGGTGGCCACCGAGTCGTCAAGGTGGTAAACCTCCATCGCTGCCTCCTTGAAGCGGGCGACGAAGTCCCGAAGAGTCTCTCCATTCTTCTGTCGGATGGCAAAGAGGCTCGAGGGATCCGTCGGCTCGCATCGAAGTGGGCGAGAAAAGCTTTCTCCAGCTGTCTGAATGAACTGATACTGCGAGGAGGTAGACGGGAATACCAAGCCCTCGCAGCCTTTCGTAGGGTGGCTGGGAAAGCAATGCATAGAAGAGCATCCGATGCCCCCTGGACCTGCATGTGCACCTTATAACTTTTCAGGTGGTCTAGGGGATCGGTAGTACCGTCGTAAGGATCTAGCTGAGGAAGGCGAAATTGGGAAGGGACAGGTTCTTCCATGATCCGCCTAGTCAGGGGGGCGGCTGTCATACTTCGCCTTCGATTGATTGGTCAGTTGTCGGCCGAGCTCCTCCAAGCACCGATAGCGCTCTTCCAGTCGTTTCTCTGCGCGGAGATGAACCCTCTCGCCTGTGGACTCTTCTCCCGACGAGGTAGATAGGGGACGGGGGGACGGGCGGTGTCGATGGGCTATACACTTTCCTGGGGCCTTGTCCCGGGATCGTCGGGGAGAGGGACTGTCAGAGGATCTCCTTCCTGCGGGGACGTCCCGACAGCGGTGAGCCTTCCGTCGGGAATGTTCCCCGCGGGTAGATTGTTGGTTGGGATGCGCCACAACTTCTTCCAAGGATTGGGGTGGCGGCAGAGGTTGAGCGGCCGCCGATTGTTGTTGGAGTTCCCGAATCACTGCAGCAAGGGACCGCACCTCCTGAGCGAGGGCGGTGACCCTATCACCTTGGCCTGGTGGTGAAGGATGAACTGGCGGGAGGGCCTCCGGCTGCTCGACCCTCACCTGCTGCTCCCCAGCCAGGCTGGTGGAAGCTTCTTGAGCACGAGTTACCACCATCTCTTCTTCGGGTTAGGAGGGATTGAGAGCTTGCTTGTTCGCGTCGGTTACTTTCTTCCCTACACGCCTTGCTGCTCACGCCGTCCCCCCTACCTGGCGCGCCAATTTGTTGCCGCCAGATCACTTTTTGTGAGCGTCAGATGAGAGGAAGTCTTCTCGGGCCTCCAAAGGAATGACGGGGTCCTCTCCTCCACTCCGACACCTGCAAGAAAAGTCCCGGACCAGTGGCTCCGGCAGGGACCCTCCGACGCCCAAGTTAGCGATTTGGGGAACAGGGGTTGTTGTTTCTGTTATGATCAGATTCTCCCTTACCTTTAGGGCTGGAGCCCCCTTTATACCTCCTTCGGGGATCCCTCTTACCTTCTTTCCCTCGTGGTCAAATCCCTTTTGGACAGTTGTTGATTACCAGTCTTCAACGTGCGCAAAGGATGGGTAGTGGGACTAAACATGGGGGAGCCACGTCTGCCGTTAGTGGCGCCAAGGGGAGGCACGTTCATTGCCCACGTTGCCGAACACATTCATGGTGAAGTGATCCGCCATTTTTGAGGGAAGTGGGCCACGTAGCTTGAACGTGGATGGTCGTCGCCGAGGTTGACACCGAGGCCGACGCCGAAGTCAATACTGAGATCGACGCCGAGACCAGAATGGCCGTGACCGACACGGAGGTCGAGATGGGCCGAGGTCGATGCCGAGACCAGAATGGGCCGTGACCGACATGGAGGTCGAGATGGGCCGAGGCCGACGCCGAGACCAGAAGGGGCCATGACCGATACGGAGGTCAAGATGGGCCACGATGACACGGAGGTCGAGATGGACCGAGGCCGACGCCGAGACCAGAATGGGCCGTGATCGACACGGAGGTCGAGATGGGCCTGGACGACACGGAGGTCGAGATGGGCCGAGGCCGACGCCGAGACCAGAATGGGCCGTGACCGATACGAAGGTTGAGATGGGCTGCAGTGAGCCCAATGCTAAGGGATTGAATCATCGCAAGACCACGTGACGCAGGGCTTGTGATCCCAACACCCTACGGGCCCTTTGGTCTGATCAGCCACACCATATAGTTCTATTAATCGAAATCATTGGAAAACATCGATTCTAAAGGATCACTTGGTGACTGAATGGGATTAGAAAGTCTCCTTGATTGAGTCATGGGCGTGTCTCTAGTGTCGAGGTGCCTATGGAAGGTGAAGAGGTTGGGGACTAGGGGTGAGGATAAAAGGAGAGTGGGCGAGATATCTTATCAAGTCATCGTCATCACATTCTTCACATAAGGTGACTGCAACGGTACTGTGGGTTGCTAGTGTTGATCTTGGCCTCTTCGAATCAATCCAATAAGACTTTAGGTGACACCAGTTCGATCAGAAGGTGAGATGCGGTGGACCTCAAGACGGCGATAAATATTCATCAAGGAATTAATGAGGTACGTGGCTTGAAAAGATTTTATACATCGTATTTGATGAAGTAAGTTCTATATAAGTTATATTATTTTTTATATTAATTTATATACATATAATATTTATTAAAAAATATTAAAATATTTTTATGATATCGCAAGAGAAAAATTTATGGTATTTAGTTTTAAATTTACGATATTCTAGTTTAAACTTACAATACCCATTCAGAAAAAGTAAAAAAAAAAATTACGACATTCTAATTATAAACTTACGACCATAGCTATAAAATTACGACACCCACTCAGAAAATATGTCTATATATAATTGCAAAAAAAAAGCTGAATGGGTATTAATGCATGCTACGTCAAAATTTAAGATGACATTCCAGTTTTAAATTTACGACATCCTAGTTTTAAATTTACGACACCTGTTCATAAAGTAAAAAAATTACGATACTTCAATTTTAAACTTACGACACCCTAGTTTTAAACTTACGATATCCGTTCAGAAAACGTGTTTGTACACAAATTTCAAAAAAAAGCTGAACGGGTATTAATGCACGTCAGATATTTTTTTTTTTGAAATTTGTGTAGAGATACCTTTTTTGAACGTATGTCTTGATTTTATAATTACGACGCCGTAAGTTTAAAACTAGGATGTGTAATTTTTTTTTTTTTTTTGAACGGATGTCTTAATTTTATAACTATGGTGTTATAAGTTTAAAGTCGTAATTTTTTTTTACTTTATGAATGGATGTTTAACTTATAACTGCGGTATCGTAATTTTAAAACTAAAGTATCGTAATTTTTTTCATCAAAATAATATAAAGTTATTTTAATATTTTTTTAATAATATTAATTAATAAAAAAAATACAATCCAAGTAGAATTTACTTAGATGCGATGGACAAAGTTTTTTCCATACGACTTTCAAGGCAAAAGAATCTCATTTTCCATATGACTTTCAAGGCAAAAGAATCTCATTGGCGTGCACTGACAAGTGGATTCGAGGGCCTTCGTGGGCTCTTGCTTGAAATCGGCTGAGTGCTTCGTGCCACAGTGGCTGATGTTCAGCACTGTTACCGCATTAATGGACAAGTACTTGATGTGGCGTAGGTCTGACAAGTACGGGCGTCGTAACCCTATGAGAGGAGAGAACGGTGTCGTGCCGGACATGCGATGGATTCGTTGTTGACACCTCACAGATTAGATTAAACATCTTCCTTGTTTAAAAGATCAGCCTCTCCAAGATGTTCAGGTTCGCTATTTTTACCGTAAAATTAATTTAACGATCGATTAGGTAATTTCATTTATTGCTCATCATTTGAATTTCTAAAGATAAAAATAGAAAGATCATTGTTCTTTTGTTTTTTAACAAATTTTATATTTTAATGCTCAAGAAATGATTCGTACATAAGTTGTATGATCATCAAAATGTATCAAAAAAAAAAAAAAAAAAAAAAAAAAAGAAGAAGAAGAAGAAAGAAGAAGAAGAAGAAGAAGAGAGAGAGAGAGAGAGAGAGAGAGAGAGAGACCAGCCTCTGGGAACTTGCGTTCCCAATGAAACATGACTACTCCATTGCATCCACCTACACAATGCCTATCCTATAATCACATGCACAACCCACTCTGGCTTGAAATCATTAGAATATCTAAAGCACACTGTCAACACTAATAACCTACTCTGAATCGGCCCGTGACCCCCCTTGATGCTGCCAACTCTCACTCACGGGACCTCAAACATCACCACTTTAATTAATTAATCTACAAACGCTAGCTCCTGCCTCTCTATTTAAACGAAGCTTCGACGCACGCACCCCTCACCATAGCCACAAATCACCAGGCCGACCGAGCGAGCTGCTGGTCCAAGCCATGGAGAAGAATCCCGGCGTCGTAGTTCTCGCTCTTGTTGCTCTCCTCGTGGTGCTGCTCTCCTCCGACGGGCTCGCTGCGGCGTCGGACAGCCACTGCAGACTGACTGAAAAGGGCCTGCTGGCGTGCCTGCCTTCTATCACCGGGTCGCGGCCTCTGAAGCCGTCGGCCGAGTGCTGCGCTGCCCTCTCCAAGGCCGACCTGCCGTGCCTCTGTCACTATAAGAACTCCCCAATGCTGTCCCAGCTGGGGATCAAGCCCCGGCTTGCCATGCAGCTCCCGGCCATGTGCAAGCTTAGATTGCCCACGCAGTGCAAATGATTAATTAGCATGCATCATAGCTTGCTTCCTGATGCAATGATCTTTAGTGGGTGTGTGTGTCTGTGTCTGTGTGCTCTGATGCAAGCAGGGAAAGAGTGGAAACTTATGTTAATTGCTATTAGAATAAATACTACTAGTTTGTTAGCATTTCTAGTTTCTAAGAGTGTGTTGGAGGAGATCCCATGTGGTTCAGATGTGTGCGCCTTAGGAGGTTTTGTGTTGTACTTTTCTCGTTCATGATGGCTTGTCTTTTTATTTAATGTTCGAATGATAGTTTGTTTGTTGTCGAATGTTTTACATGAAGGAAGGTGTCAACTTGCTCCATGTCTAGTTCGAGTGATGGTTGACAATTGACATAAAATTCGAGATAATTTGCTCCCATTGGGCTTGTTATTTAAGTACATATGAAGAAGTTGTATTGTGATTTGGTCATTTTGGAGCTCAAAATTGCAGTTGTACGTTACGATTTAATTTCTCATGTTGCATTTTTAACGTACGTTTTGTAATGAGTTAAAATAAATAAATAAAAACTGATATATTATTCGGTCAATTATACTAGTCCATATGACCATATGAGGATGACGTACTGGTTATTTTGTCAATTTTAATCGACTTTATGTAATATATTATTTTTAAATTTAAAGGGCTAAACTATAATAATTAAAAGTTTAAAAATTAAAATAAATTTTGAGTAAATTTGAGAATTAAAATGTATTTTAGTCATATATATATATATATATATATATATATCTTTAAAAATGAGGAGGTAGTGGGCTTGATACCATAAAGCTTAAGTTACACTCAACATTTGACAATAAATATGCTTGACTCTAAGGTTGTGTTTGATGCATTGCCAGATAATCCTGAATGATAATGTAAATTACCTATTGTACTTGGTATGACAAACATATTACTAGTCATATAACATCAAATTTTCAAAATATCCCTAAATTAAATTTAGTAAAAAATTATATATTATTATATATTTAATTTAAAAAAATATTTATAAATGATAATGTTTAAAAAATTATATTTATAAACGATATTCGAAGCGGCCGATGAGGATGCTCGATCGAAAGAACTTTCGCGGAGTCTGAAGATGGCCATGGGGCAGTTGGGTGACGGAGATCCATGGTCCGACTCTGCGAAAGAGGGTATGGTTCAGGACTTTCAACATGGAGGTTCCAGCAAGGTTGGTATAGGAGAATGTGAGTAGAGAGCAATCAAAGAAAAAAAAAATTTTAAAAAATAATTTATCATACTACCACATCTTTGATAATGTGAATAATCACTCCTTTGTGAAAGGTAATTTAGATTACCACTACAAGATAGATTGCCATTAAAAATATATATCAAACATAGTTATCTGATGGATTTCTTTTAAATTATCGATAATTTAGAGATTATTGGCTAGCAAACGCATTCTAACACTTTTCTAGTGTACCAAGGCAAATGGTCCAATTAATATCTTCCCTTTCCGGTAGAAGGAAGGCATTTCAAATTTTATTCCAGCATATATATATATATATATATATATATATAGGGATTTTTTCGATCTTATTGATCAAATTTGGTCTCAATAAGGACACAAATTTTGTAGCATCTTCTGGTTATCGTACTTTCGATGAAAAAAATAAAATCCATGGACAACAAGATAAAACATCAGCACGGTAAAACAAAGATAATGGCATCCATAAATAAAGGCATCTAATACACTCCCAAATATCCACATGTATCAAATAAAAAGGTCCCATGCTGGAAATATAAGACGAGGAAATAAAAAGTGGAGACTAATTTGGTAGGGAACAAAACTCACAATGAGAAATAAAACAAGCATTTGTTCAACAACTAATTTAGCTAAAGAACCTTGAGATGGACTCTAAAGTCACTAGTGCTAGAGGGATCAATGGTTGAAACTGATGACGCTCAATCACCTATCCTAGACGACGGGAACGGAATGCTTCTCCAGGTGCTTCTTCACCAGGTTACCTGCAAAAAAGTTCCAGGACCGGAGGGGGTTCTCCGGTGGGACCCTTCGACGCCCAAGTTAGCAACTGAGGTCACAGCTGAAGAGGGGCTCGAGTGAGCCCTTTTAGTATGATAAGGAGATCTCAGGAAGGAGGGATTCCTTCCTGAATGCTAAGGCAGCGATTTTGGGGATTATCGCGCATACCTGTTTACTGGGTGGATTCACGTTTTTATAGGGGTTGACCCTGGCGTGATCACGTGGGATTGCGTGAGGATGGAATGTCTGCGGAGTTCTTGGAAGGTACGTGAATCTACGCTGGTTGGTGGGTCCTGTCCCATCGAAAAAGGAGAAAGCGGCGGTTGGTGGGCTAAGTCCCATCAGCCAGCGGGGCTGTTGGATAGTCGGGTCTAGTCCCATCAACAACGTGACCAGTAGTAGGTGGACCTGGCATTGTCAGGCGGTGCGAGTCAGAGAGACAGTTTCTTGAACTGCTGGGGCGATGCTGGGGAGAACTGGGACACCTTGACTCTCCCGGGGGAGTCGAGGCTGGACCCAGTTGGCCAGGGGCGGCCGGGGCCGACTCGGCGGGCTTGGAGATGTCGGGGCCGAGAGGGGCCGGCCAGGAATGGCCGGGGCCGACTCGGCGGGCATGGAGACGCTGGGCCGAGAAGGGTCGACCAGGAAGGGTCGGGGTCGACTCGGCGGGCGTGGAGAGCTTGGAGATGCCGGGGCCGAGAGGGGCCGGCCAGGAATGGCAGGGGCCGACTCAGTGGGCTCGGAGACGCCAGGGCCGAGAAGGGCCGACCAGGAAGGGTCGGGGCCGACTTGGCGGGCTTGGAGACGCCGGGGCCGAGAGGGGCCGGCCAGGAAGGGCCGGGGTCGACTCGGTGGGCTTGGAGACGCCGGGGCCGAGAAGGGCCGACCAGGAAGGGCCGGGGCCGACTCGGCCGGCTTGGAGACGCCGAGGCCGAGAAGGGCCGGCCAGGAATGACCGGGGCCGACTCGGCGGGCTTGGAGACACCGGGGCCGAGAAGGGCCGATCAGGAATGGCCAGAGCCGACTCGGCAGGCTTGAAGATGCCGGGGCCGAGAAGGGCCGACCAGGAATGGCCGGGGCCGACTCGGCGGGCTTGGAGACGCTGGGGCCAGGACGGGCCGGCCAAAAATGACCGGGGCCGACTCGGCGGGCTTGGAGATGCCGGGGCCGAGAGGGGTCGGCCAGGAAGGGTCGGGCCGGCCAGGGCTTGGAGACGCCGGGGCCGAGAGGGGCCGGCTAGGAAGGGCCGGGGCCGACTCGGCGGGCTTGGAGACGCCGGGGTCGAGAAGGGCCGGCCAGGAAGGGTCAGGCCGACTCGGCGGGCTTAGAGACGCCGGGGCCGAGAAGGGCCGACCAGGAAGGGTCGGGGCCGACTCGGTGGGCTTGGAGATGCCGGGGCCGAGAGGGGCCGGCTAGGTAGAGGTGGGCACTGGGCCGTGCCGCCCATGGCACGGCACGGCCCAGGCCCTGATGGGCCGTGCCAGGCACGGCCCGCCACTGCTACAGTACCGGGCCATGCCGTTATGGCCCAGTGAACCGTGTCGTGCCGGGCGCGGAAAAATTTTTTTTTTTGGCCCAGCACGGCACGGCCCATGACGGGCCTGGGCCGGCCGTGCCGTGCCGGCACAGCCCAGCTGGGCCGGCACGGCCCACCTGGGCCAGCACGGCCCAGGCCCAGGTGGGCCGTGCTAGGCACGGCCCAGGTGGGCCTGGGCCGTGCCAGGCACGGCCCATGCACGGCTCAAATAAAAAAATTTATAAAAAAAGTTTTTTTTGATAAATTAAAAAATTATTAGGAATAAAAAAATTTTATTAATATAAAGCCACCTTATAGGTGGGGGGTTTGGCATAGACCCCTACCAGTTTATTAATTTAAAATCAAAATGGTACAGAAGGGAGGGGGGCTAGGCCTGACCTCCAGAACATATTACAATAAGCAAGGAGAAAAAAATAGAAAAAAAAAGATAAAGATGGCTTACTTTAAGTTTTTAACAATTTAAAAAATAAAAATATACAATTATAAAAGTAGAAATGACTCACTCTTCAGTCATCAGTAGTATTTGTGTCATCGTCATCTTCGCTGGTTAAGTCATGTCCACCTTTATCTTGAAGCCTCGCCTCAGCATCCAACCAATCTTTGAAGCAGATAAGCATCTCAACTGTCTCGCCAGTCATCCTACTTCTCTTTTCATCTAAAATACGTCGACCTGCACTGAAAGCGGATTCCGATGCTACTGTGGACATCGGCACAGCTAAAACATCTCGTGCAATGGCATACATAACAGGATATTGATTTTTAACACTCTTCCACCAAGCTAATACATCTAGATTTTCTATTTGATCTTCATCATATGCAGAATGAAGATCGTTTCGTAAATAAAATTCCAATTCATTACTTAAAGATGACGAAGATGAAGAAGATGATGAAGCATGTGCGTGTCTTCTAATGAATGAAAAAATAGATGACGAACGAGATCTAGAAGAAGAAGCAGAGCTTTGAATAGGTATTCTAGATCCACAAATTTTATCATTATATAAATAATAAATATCATTAAGAAGTCGTGTTACCTCATCTTTAGCAGGTTCAGGATTTTGATTCATGTTTTCATAATATTGATCAATTAAAAAAATTACACCATTTAATTTAACTCTAGGATCAAAAACAGCAGCTAAGTTATGCAATGGACATATCCTATTCCAATATTCATTCCATTTAGTTTCCATATTATGTATAATAGGCATTAAAACTTCATGATATCTATATTCTTTAAATTTTTCACTAATTACATATGCTTTTTGTAAAAATGAACAAGAAGTTGGATAATAAATACTTGAAAGAACATTTGTAGCATCATAAAAAGTAACCAAAAAATCTTCTAAAATTTTACCTTGATTCCAATCAGCTTCAGTCAATGTAAATCCTAATCCACGCTCATTAATATAAGCACTTAATAAGTTCTTATATGGGTATGCATCATGTATCATGGCATAGGTACTATTCCAACGAGTTATTACGTCAAGTTTAAATTTTTTAAAACGTTTACCATGATCTACACATAATTGTTTAAATTCTTGAAGTCTTGACCTTGAAGCATGAATAAAAGAAATAGCATTTTTAATTTTTGAAATAACCTCTTGAATTATGTTCATGCCAGATTGAGCAGAAAGATTTAATATATGACATGCACATCTAATATGAAATAATTGTCCATCTAAAATGGGATGCAAAGAGTCATTTAATAATGCAACAGCAGAATTATTATTAGATGCATTATCAAAAGTAATTGACATTATTTTATTATTAATATTATATGAGCATGCAGTTTGATAAATAATATTTGAAATTTGTTGTCCTGAATGCGGAAAATCAAAAGCACGAAAAGCAATAATTCATTTATTTAATTGCCAATCATTATCAATATATGAGCTGTAACAGAAATAAAACAATTACTACCTACAGATGCCGTCCAAATATCAGAAGTTAAAGAAATTCTAGCATTTAAATTTGAGAGGCTTTCTGTTAAACTTTGTTTCATTGTTAAAAAGTTTGTCATAGCCACTCTTCTAAAGGTACGCCTACTAGTTCTTTTATAAGCAGGTTGTAGGCCTAATTGAACATATCTTTCAAAATTATAAGATTCAGATAAACTAAAAGGTAATTCATCTTGAACTATCCATCTTACCATTAATTTTCTTTGATTTTCGTGGTTATATGCAAAATTGCCTACAAGTAATCCCTCTTGTATATTAAGGAGTCCTTGCTGACTGGAATCATGCATCCTATGACTTTCTTGATGTCTTCTTAGATGCCCTGTTCCCCCAGTACTAGAACAACTGTAAAGTTTTGCACATTTTTTACATTTTGCTTTATAGACTCCATCAACCATAATTCTATCGAAATCAATCCAAACATTACTAGTCCTCTTACGAGAAGAGGTTTGACACTCACTGACACTAGCTCTAGATGGAACTTGGAGTTGGGATTGGGGTTGGGGTCCTTGGGGATTAGTTTCCTCACCCTCAGAAAAAGCGTGCATGTTAAAATTACTTTCGTTAAAAGATGCATATCTAAAATTTTTAATTAATAAATGCAAAAAAATAAAAACTAACCCACAAAAAGGAATTGAGAAAAGATCAGAGGTGGAGGCGTGGAGCCGAGATTTATGAGCTTCCTCTTGCGCTCTCGCCTCTCAACAAGAATTGATCTTGTAGCACTTGACTACTTGCTTGAGCACTAGTAAGAACACTTGCAAACTAAAAATTAAATTGCTAATCTACTAGAGCACTTGCTGGAAGAGAGAAATAGTAGTAATAGAGGAATTGATTTGGTGTGGTAAGAATGAGGGAGAGTTCATCTATTTATAGAATTTCTAATTTTTTTTCTTCCAAAACTACCCTTTGATATAGCCGTTATATGACTGTTGGGAGGGGTAAAATGGTCTAAATCCCTCCAACAGCCTTTAACGGCTATATAGCCGTTAAAAATGGATATAGCCTTTTTAACGGCTATATAGCCATTAAAAACGGCTAAAAATCTAAAGTGGTGCCTAGGCACCAGCTATTAGCTGGTGCCTAGGCACCAAAGTGGTGCCTAGGCACCATGTATAGGTGCCCACTGCCAGGCACCGTACATGGTGCTTGGCAGTGGGCACCATGCCTAGGCATGGTGCCCAGGTACATGGGCACCATGCCCAGGCATGGTGCCTAGGTGTACGGTGCCCAGGCACCTTGTACAAGGTGCCTGGGCACCGTTGCCGTGCCATGGCACGGCCGTGGTGGGCCGTGCCATGGCACGGCCCCAGCCCGGCAGCACGGCCCAGCTGGGCCGTGCCAAATTTAAAATTTTTTTTAATGGGCCGTGCCTGGCACGGCCCATTAATAAATGGGTTGTGCCAGGCACGGCACGGCAAATTTTTAGGCACGGCGGGCCTGGGCCGTGCCTGGCACGGCACGGCCCAGTGCCCACCTCTACGGCTAGGAATGGCCAGGGCCGACTCGGCTGGCTTGGAGACGCCGGGGCCAGAATGGCCGGTCAAGATTGGTCGGGGCTGACTCGGTGGGCTTGAGACGCAGGGGCCAAGAAGGGCTGATCAGGAAAGGCCAGGGCCGACTCGGCGGGCTTGGAGACGCTGGGGCCGAGAAGGGCCGACCAGGAATGGCCGGGGCCGACTCGGCAGGCTTGGAGACGCCGGGGCTGGGACGGGCCGGCCAGGAATGGCCGGGGCCGACTCGGCGGGCTTGGAGATGCCGGGGCCGAGAGGGGCGGCCAGGAAGGGCCGGGGCCAACTCGGCGGGCTTGGAGACGCCGGGGCCGAGAGGTGCCAGCCAGGAAGGACCGGGGCCGACTCGATGGGCTTGGAGACGCCGGGGCCGAGAAGGGCCGGCCAGGAAGGGCCGGGGCTGACTCGGCGGGCTTGGAGATGCCGGGGCCGAGAAGGACCGACCAGGAAGGGTCGGGGCTGACTCGGTGGGCTTGGAGACACCGGGGCCGAGAGGGGCCGGCTAGGAATGGCCAGGGCCGACTCGGCTGGCTTGGAGACCCCGGGGCCGAGAATGGCCGGCCAAGAATGGCCGTGGCCGACTCGGGGCTTGAAGACACCGGGGCCGGGAGGGGCCAGCCAGGAAGGGCCGGGGCCGACTCGGCAGGCTTGGAGACGTTGGGGCCGAGAAGGGCCGGCCAGGAAGGGCCAGGGCGGACTCGGCGAGCTTGGAGATGCCGGGGCCGAGAAGGGCCAGCCAGGAAGGGCCAGGGCCGACTAGGGGCTTGGAGACGCTGGGGCCGAGAAGGGCAGGCTAGGAAGATCCGAGGCTGGCTAGGAGGTGTCGGGGCCGCCTGGGAAGTGCCGGGGCCACCAAGCTTGGAGACGTAGGGGGCCGGCTAGGAAGATACCGGGCTGCTTGGTGAGGTGTCGGGACTGGCCAGAAAGATGCCGGGGCCGCCGAGCTTGGAGACATAGGGGACCAGCTAGGAAGATGCCGGGCCGGTTGGTGAGGTACCGGGGCCGACTGGGAGGTGCCGGGGCCGCCGACCTTGGAGACGTAGGGGGCCAGCTAGGAAGATGCCGGGCTGCTTGGTGAGGTGCCGAGGCCAACTGGGAGGTACCGGGGCCGTCGAGCTTGGAGACGTCGGGCTTGGAGGTGCCGGCCTTGGAGGTGTCGGCCCTGAAGGTTCCGGCCTTGGAGGTGCCGGCCTTGGAGCCGAGGTGGCCGAGCGGGGCGAGGCCGATTGCCGAGGCCGAGGTAGGCCGAGCGGGGCGAGGCCGACTGCCGAGGCCGAGGTGGGCCGTCGCGGATGTTGAGGTCGAAGTGGGCCGCGGCCGATGCCAAGATCGAGGTGGGACGCGGTCAACTTTGAGACCGACGTCGCTGTCAAGGTGGGCCGTCCAAGAATTATTGTCTTTTATTCTCCATGGGGTCAACTGGCCCCATCAAATGCCCCCCCACTCCTTGAGCTTGCATGCCCCGCACCAGCCAAGCGAAAGGAGTGTAGAACTTTTACCTTGGCATCTGCTCTTTCATGTTAACTTCAACCATGATTCCTTCTAGGTGGGGAAACCCCTTTCCTCTTGCGCTGCCTTGTATGGACGTCTGCATGCCTTCTTTGGCTAGATGAGGGCAGCTAGTAATCCTCTCCCAACGCGGAGTCTGGAAGCCTCTTGAACCCGGAGGGTGACCTGAGAGCTAAGAGTCGTCAGGTTCCTTTTGAACCGCCTCGGGGGTGTGGGAACCGCTGCGAGGGGTGACTCGCCGGTACAGAGCCTTCAGGGTCTTAACCACTCGGGGGTTTGTGAACCGCTGCGAG
This sequence comes from Calamus simplicifolius, assembly GCA_900491605.1. NCBI lineage: Eukaryota > Viridiplantae > Streptophyta > Magnoliopsida > Arecales > Arecaceae > Calamus > Calamus simplicifolius. The sequence continues at coordinate 732,042 of UESW01004059.1, read as the reverse complement.
TGGTGTCCCATGGGCCAAGATGCCGGTGAGCTCCTTTTGAACCATCTTGGGGGTTTGTGTGCCGCCCAAGTGGCGACTCAGCCGGTTACGGAGCCTTTAGGGTCTTAACCTACTCGAAGGCACCGCCGTGCCGGGGCCGAGTGGTGTTCCGTGGGCCGCAATGCCAGTGAGCTCCTTTTGAACCATCTTGGGGGTTTGTGTGCCCAAGTGGTGACTCAACCGGTTACGGAGCATTTAGGGTCTTAACCTACTCGGGGGCACCGCCGTGCCGGGGCCGAGTGGTGTCCCATGGGCCGCGATGCTAGTGAGCTCCTTTTGAACCAACTTGGGGGTTTGTGTGCCGCCCAAGTATCGACTCAGCCGGTTACGGAGCCTTTAGGGTCTTAACCTACTCGGGGGCACCGCCGTGCTGGGGCCGAGTGGTGTCCCATGTGCCGCAATGCTAGTGAGCTCCTTTTGAACCAACTTGGGGTTTGTGTGCTGCCCAAGTGACGACTCAGCCGGTTACGGAGCCTTTAGGGTCTTAACCTACTTGGGGGCACCGCCGTGCCGAGGCCGAGTGGTGTCCCATGGGCCGCGATGCCAGTGAGCTCCTTTTGAACCAACTTGGGGGTTTGTGTGCCGCCCAAGTGGCGACTCAGCCGGTTACGGAGCCTTTAGGGTCTTAACCTACTCGGGGGCACCGCCGTGCCGGGGCCGAGTGGTGTCCCGTGGGCCGCGATGCCAGTGAGCTCCTTTTGAACCATCTTGGGGGTTTGTGTCGCCCAAGTAGCGACTCAGCCGGTTACGGAGCCTTTAGGGTCTTAACCTACTCGGGGGCACCACCGTGCCGGGGCCGAGTGGTGTCCCATGGGCCGTGATGCCAGTGAGCTCCATTTGAGAGATCTGGTCCTTGGACATAAGGGAGAACAAGCTGTGGCATCAGAAGGGGCCTCTTTTATTACTCATACTTCTGGGAGTACATCATTGGTAATATTGGCGGAGGTTGTCCGCATTCCAGGTACGTGGAATGGGTTTCCCACCGAGCTCCTCTAATTTGTATGCCCCCCGGTGAAGTGTTTCGGTGGCGCGATAAGGGCCCTCCCAGTTGGGGGATAGCTTGCCCCCCTCTGTAGGCTTTGAAACTTCGGCTTTTCTCAGAACCAAGTCTCCATGGCGAAAAACATTGGGACGAACTCGAGCGTTATAGTTTTTGGCTGCACGCTGACGAAAGGTCACCATGCGCAGCCTCGCCCGATCGTGCGCCTCATCTATGAAGTCTAGGTTAGCCCATATCGGTGCAGAGTTGTTTTCCTTGTTGAAGGACTCCACACGTTGACTGGGCAGACCGATCTCGACGGGGATGACGGCTTCGGATCCGAAGGCAAGACCGAAAGGAGTCTCGCCCGTTGGGGCTCTGAGGGTCGTGTGGTAGGCCCAAATCACACTGGGGAGCTCCTCCACCCACCGACCTTTGGACCCGTCTAACCGGGTTCGAAGTCCTTTAAGGATGGTGCGGTTCATGACCTCGGCTTCTCCGTTAGTTTGAGGATGACCGACAGATGTGAATCGGTGGTGAATGCCTAACTCGCCACAAAAAGCTTTGAATGCTTCATTGTTGAATTGGCGGCCATTGTCCGTGACGAGGGTGTGGGGCAGGCCGAAACGACATATGATTGACTTCCAGAAGAAGGCTTTGACTTTGCTTTCGGTGATCTTGGCCAGCGCTTCGACCTCAACCCATTTAGTGAAGTAATTGATGGCGACTAGCAAAAATCTTTGCTGCCCTGAAGCTGGAGGGAATGGCCCGAGAATGTCCATTCCCCATTAGGCGAAAGGCCATGGGGCCGAGAGAGGACTCATTGGGGCAGATGGTTGATGTTGGATGTGTGCATGGCGCTGGCAACCATCGCACTTATGAACCAATCTAGCTGCATCTTCCTTCATAGTAAGCCAGAAGTATCCTTGGCGGAGGGCCCTTTGAGCTAAAGATCTGCCCTCCAGGTGATTTCCACAGATGCCTTCATGAATTTCTCTGAGGATGTAATCAGCGTCAGTAGGCCCTACGCACTTGAGTAGGGGTAGGAGAACGACCTTCTGTATAGATGCCTGTCGAGGAGGATGAATTTGGAGGCTCTCCACTTGAGTAGTCTAGCTTCGTTGTGGTCATCAGGGACAGTGCCATCGGTCAGATAACGGATGTAGGCGTCCATCCAGGTGGGCTCTTGGGCGAGTGGGAGGACTTCTTCACTGTCCCCTATGCTGGGTCTTTTCAAGTATTCAATATAAGCATCTCTTGTCAAGCCGTCGGCGGAGGTGGCCAGACGAGAAAGGATGTCGGCCTTGGCATTTTCGCTCCGGGGAATGTAACTGATATTGAAATAAGGCAGTGAGGAAGTTAGAAACTAAACCTTGCCCAAATACTGCGCCATAATGGGGTTGTGCGGTTCATATTCCCCGTGGATTTGGCCAGAGACAAGTTGCGAGTCGGTAAAGGCTCTGAGATGCCTTACTCCCAACTCTCGGGCTAACCTTAGCCCGGCCAGTAGGGCCTCGTACTCGGCCTGATTGTTGGTGGCTTCGAATAGGAACCGCAGGGCACATTCCGTCCTTTCTCCACCCGGCTCGGCAAGAATGAGGCCGGCATCGCTTCCTTGTGAATTTGATGCGTAGTCCACATGAAGAAACCAGGATTCTCCATCATCCTCTGGCTCAGGTTCGCACTGCTCCATGGGAGCCTCTTTGGGATCTTCCTCCGCCCAAGTACACTCGATCAGGAAATCGGCTAAGACCTGAGACTTCAGAGCTGGCCGAGCTTGAAAAGAAAGGTCAAACTCCCCTAGCTTGATGGCCCACTTGGCTAGTCGGCCTGAAGTGTCCGGGCGAGCCAGGATGGCTCGAAGGGGCTGATCCATGAGCACTACAATAGGATGGGCTTGAAAATACGGACGGAGGCGTCGGGCGAAGACTATCAGGGCAAAAATAACTTTCTCTGTCTTGGAATATCTGACCTCTGCATCATGAAGGACCTTGCTCACATAATAGATGGGTCTTTGAGTTCCGTCGGCATCGAGGCGCACCAGGACCGAGCTAACGGCTTCTGACGAAGCAGCTAAGTAGAGGAAGTGTTGACCCAATTGATGATTTTGATGATTAACAAAACTATTTGAGTATAACTAATGGAGGCTCTAATGATTTTGATTAAGTGTTTCAGATTATAAGTCTATTGAATGATCAAAATCAGGAGTTACATCGTGTTCTGGATCGAATCTAATGTCTAGGTAAGATTGCAGACATTAGAGTCGACTCCGAGAATCACAGAGCCGACTCCGAAACTGGCACGGAAGTTAGAGTCGACTCCAAAACTGGCACGGAAGTTAGAGTCGACTCCGAGACTGTTAGAGCCGACTCTCACAGAAGAAACAGAACGTCGATTTTTCTGGCCCCGACCTAGAGTCGACTCCGGGTATGTTAGAGTCGACTCCAGAAAAGTTTCTTGTCGACCCCAGAAAAGTCAGAGACGACTCCGAAAATATCGTTTTAAAGTGCTTCGAGTTAGAGCCGACTCCAGAAAAGTTAGAGTCGACTCCAACCCACCTGGAACGAAAAATCAAATTGCCAGATCAGCTCTAACGGTAATATTTCTATTTTACCTTATTTCTAACGGATATATTTTGCTACAAGATACACTCCAACGGATAGTTTTCTTCCAAAAATGGCTTGAAAGAAATCTATAAAAAGGGAAGACTATCATTCAAAGAAAGAAGAACGAAAAAGAGAGAAATACGGAAAAATTCGGAAATAGAGAAATCCCATTTCAAAAATCCAAATAAGAGAGAGCCTGAATCTCAAGAGGAAAACCTTCTAGCTCAAATCCACTCCACTCCAAAAAGCTCAAGAGGAATCCAAGGCATTCAAATCAAAGTTTTTGTGGATTTCCCAACTTGGAGAAAGAAGTTCAGCTTCTTGCTTTTCAACTCTTCTCAACTGCTTCAACTGCGAAGAATCGGAGCTGAGGCTTGATTCAACCTAGCAAGGAGAAGAAGAAAAGAAGAAAAGAAGAAAAGCTCAAAAGCCAACCATCTACAAATCAGGCTTTTCTAAACTTGTTATATTATTTGATTATCTGCTCATTAAGGAGCTTTGTATTTGAAAAACATATTTCATTTGTTTGTATCTAGTTCAATCTGGGGGATTGAACTAGCGGAGGTAGTCTTACCTCGGTTCAAGCTTGGTTAAGCTTGTGTTAGGGTTTTTGTGCTGGTGAGCCCTTGAAAACTAGCTGGGTTCGATGTGCGCCCGGAAAAACAACAAGTTTGAGTTGTGAGCTTGTAAAACAACTCTGCTGTAATCAGGTTGATTATAGTGTGGACCCAAGTGAATCTTGGGAGTGGACGTAGGTGTTGGATACACCGAACCACTATAAACTCTTTGTGTTTGTCGTGCTTACATTGACTCTATCTCTATTACTGTCTTATTTCTGCACTTTGTATTTACATTGCTATTGCCTTCATTCATCTTAAGCAAACTATTTTAAAAAAGGCTATTTTTTTTAAAAAGAACCCAATTCACCCCCCCCCTCTTGGGTTGTCATCTGGGCCAACAATTGGTATCAGAGCTAGTGCTCATTAGATTTTGATCACACGATCAAGAGCTAAAGTTCCAAATGGCAACACAAGTTGGATCATTTGCTGAAGGTCATTCTACGAATAGACCTCCACTTTTTAATGGCTCAAATTATTCTTATTGGAAAGCTAGAATGATGATATTCATTCAAGCTTCTGATTATGAGCTTTGGGGTGTTATAATTAATGGACCTAGTACACCCACACATGTTATTGATGGCACTATTGTTCCTAAGCCCGAAAGGGACTGGAATGATAATGATAGGAAGATGGCACAGCTTAACGCTAAAGCCATGAATGTATTATATTGCTCCTTAGACGCTAATGAATTTAATAGAATCTCCACTTGTAATTCCGCAAAGGAGATTTGGGATAGATTAGAGGTTACCCATGAGGGTACCAACCAAGTGAAAGAATCCAAAATTAATATTCTTGTTCACAAATATGAATTGTTTAGTATGGAACAATCTGAAACCATTGCATGCATGTACACTAGATTTACAGATATTGTAAATGGTTTGAAAAGTCTTGGTAAGACATATACTAACTCTGAACTTGTTCAAAAAATTCTTAGGTCATTACCAAGATCATGGAAAGCAAAAATGACTGCAATCCAAGAAGCTAAGGACCTCAACACTTTACCCTTAGAGGAGCTTCTAGGATCTCTTATGACCCATGAGCTGACTATGAAGCAGCATGTAGAGGAGGACACAAAAAAGAAGAAAATGATTGCCCTCAAAGCTGCAAAAGAAGAAGAGAGTAGCAGCGATGATGATGATGATGATGATGATGAGACTGCTCTCTTAGCAAAGAAGTTTAAAAGATTTATGAGGAGAAAGAAACCCTTCCATAAGAAGAAATTTGGAGCAAAGTGGGAAGGAGAAAAGGATAAAAATAAGGACAAGGATAAAGAAAAAGAAAAAGACCCCTTGACGTGTTATGAGTGTAATAAACCGGGGCACTTTAGGAATGAATGTCCTAAATTGAAGAAAGCCTACAAAAAGAAAAAGAAGGCTTATGTGGCAACATGGAGTGACAGCGAGGAATCTTCTTCCGAAGAAGAAGAACAAAAGGAAGTCGCAAACGTATGTTTCATGGTGGACGACAACGATGAGGTAAGTTCCGATAACCCTTGCGATGAATTTGCCTTTGATGAACTTTTTGATGCTTTTAATGAACTTGTTAGTGATTTCAAAGTTTTGAAAAAGAAATACAAGATTTTGAAAAATAAAAATTCAACTTTCAGTAAAGAAAAGGAAAATCTTAATAATGAAGTTGAGAAACTTAAATCTGAAAATGAGATTTTAGCAAAAGAAAAAGAATCAATCTCTAATGAAAATGATAAACTAAAGAAGGAAGTTGATAAATATAAAAGTATTGTTGATAAATTCACTTATAGTTCAGAAAAACTTAATTTATTGTTAAGTAATCAAAGAGCTATATATGATAAGGCTGGTTTAGGATATAGGCCTAATTTGAAACAAAAATTTGTCAAAAACTTTTTTAAAAAGGAACAAAACCTTGATAATATTACATATATTGTAACAAGAAAGGACACAAAGTTTTTGAATGCAATTTTAAGAAAATAGATAAGAAGATAAATAGTAAAGGGAAGAAAATATGGGTTCCGAAAGGAACAATATTTGTTGCTACTAACCATGAAGGACCCAAGAAAGCTTGGGTACCTAAACATAAAGTCTGATTTTATTGCAGGAATGTCTTGTGGTCAAGAGATCAAAAAGAAAGTGGTATCTTGATAGTGGCTGCTCAAGACATATGACGGGTGACAAAGAAGAATTCATCACCCTTGAAGAAAAGAGAGGAGGAGTTGTTACATTTGGCGACAATGGCAAAGGCCAAATCTTGGGGTTTGGTAACATTCAAATAACTCCCCATATATTGAGAATGTACTTTATGTTGATGGTTTAAAGCATAACTTAATAGTATAAGTCAATTATGTGACAAAGGTTTTAAAGTATCTTTTGAATCTTCTTTATGCACTGTAGCTAATCCCATTGATAATAGCATCGTTTTTATTGAAATAGAAATGGCAATGTATACATGATTGATTTAGATAAATTGTCTACTAATAATCATTGCTTAATTGCTAATAATGCTAATAAATGAGATTGGTTGGTTGTGGCATCGAAGATTAGGTCACGCAAGCACACACCTTATTTCAAAACTAATTAGAATGGATTTAGTAAAAGGTCTACCTAAATTAGATTTTGAAAATAACAAAATATGTGATGCATGTCAGTTTGGAAAACAAACAAGAAGTTCTTTTAAATCTAAAAATATTGTTTCAACTTCTAGGCCATTAGAGCTACTTCACATGGACCTTTTTGGACCAACTAGAACCACAAGTCTAGGAGGAAAGAAATATGGTCTTGTGATAGTAGATGATTACTCTAGATTCACTTGGGTAATATTTTTAGCTCACAAAGATGAGACTTTCTCGATATTCATGAAATTCTTCAAGAAAGTAACAAATGAGAAAAACACTACCATAGTGTCTCTAAGAAGTGATCATGGAACTGAATTTGAAAATCACTTATTTGAAAGTTTTTGCAATGAAAATGGTATTAATCATAATTTTTCTGCACCTAGGACCCCACAACAAAATGGAGTAGTTGAAAGGAAAAATAGGACTCTAGAAGACATGGCCCGTACCATGCTATGTGAAAGTAAACTCCCGAAATACTTTTGGGCGGAAGCTATTAACACAGCATGTTACATCCTAAATAGAGCCTTAATAAGACCTATTTAAAAAAAACACCTTACGAATTATGGCATGATAGAAAACCCAACATTAAATATTTTCATGCATTTGGTTGTAAATGTTTTATTCATAATAATGGTAAAAACAACTTAGGTAAATTTGATGCAAAATCTGATGAAGGAATATTCTTAGGTTATTCAACAACTAGTAAAGCATATAGAGTGTTCAATAAAGGAAGCCTAATTGTTGAAGAATATTCATGTAATTTTTGATGAATCTTTAACATCAAGTTCCAAAAGGATTGATGATGAGGAAGATACAAACATTCTCGAAAACAATCTTGAAAAACTTAATATTGATGTATCTTCAGATCATGAACAAGAAGTTAAAGATAATGATTCGCCTAATGCTGATGATATTAATACTAATCATAATGATATAGATCTACCAAGAGATTGGAGATACGCTTATAGTCATCCCAAGGAATTGATTATAGGTGATCCATCTCAAGGAATAAGAACTAGATCATCTATGAGAAATATTAGTAATCACCTTGCATTTGTTTCTCAAATTGAACCTAAAACCATTGAAGAAGCTGAAAAAGATAATAATTGGATGCTAGCTATGCAAGAAGAATTAAACCAATTCACTAGAAATAATGTATGGACATTAGTAGAAAGACCTAAAGATCATTCTGTTATAGGATCAAAATGGGTTTTTAGAAATAAACTAGATGAAAATGGCATAGTAATTAGAAACAAAGCTAGATTAGTTGCAAAAGGATATAATCAAGAAGAAGGTATTGATTTTGATGAAACCTTTGCACCTGTAGCTAGATTAGAAGCCATTAGGCTATTACTAGCATTTGCATGTCACATGAACATTAATTTATTTCAAATGGATGTCAAAAGTGCATTTTTAAATGGATTAATAAATGAAGAAGTATGTAGAACAACCACCAGGTTTTGAAGATCATGAATTTTCAAATCACGTTTTTAAATTGCACAAAGCATTATATGGTTTGAAACAAGCACCTAGAGCTTGGTATGATAGACTAAGTAAATTTTTGATTGAAAATGATTTTACAAGAGGAAATGTTGATAAAACATTGTTTTTGAAAAGAAAAGATAAAGATTTACTTGTAGTTCAAATTTATGTTGATGACATTGTATTTGGTGCTACTAACAATCTTCTATGTCAAGAGTTTGCTAAGTTAATGCAGGGAGAATTTGAAATGAGCATGATGGGAGAACTCAATTTCTTCCTTGGACTCCAAATCAAACAAAGCAAAGAGGGAATCTTTATCAACCAAACAAAGTACACAAGAGAAATTCTAAAGAAGTTTGGTATGGAATCAATAAAACCCCTCGGAACACCAATGAGTCCTTCATGCAAGCTGGACAAAGATGAAGAAGGTAAGAAGGTTGATCAAAAATATTATCGAGGTATAATCGGATCCCTACTTTACTTAACTGCAAGTAGACCAGACATAATGTTTGCTGTTTGCTTATGTGCTAGATTTCAGTCTGAACCTAAAGAATCACATTTAATTGCTGTTAAAAGAATACTAAGATACTTAAGTGGAACAAAAAATGTAGGTTTATGGTATTCTAGAGACTCAACATTAAATCTGATTGCTTATTCTGATTCTGATTATGCTGGATGTAAGTTAGATAGAAAAAGCACAAGTGGTGCATGCCAATTTTTAGGAAGTAACTTAATCTCATGGTTTAGCAAAAAGCAAAATTCGGTTGCATTATCTACTGCTGAAGCAGAATATGTTGCAGCTGGAAGTTGCTGTGCTCAAATCCTATGGATTAAGAGACAACTTGAAGACTATGGTATCACACTTGATAAGACACCTATAAGATGTGATAATACAAGTGCAATAAATCTAACTAAAAATCCAATTCAACACTCAAGAACAAAGCATATTGAAATAAGATATCACTTTATAAGAGAACATGTTGCCAATAATGAAATTTGTCTTGATTATGTGAATACTGAAGAACAACTGGCAGATATATTAACAAAACCCTTAAGTGAAGAGAGATTTTGTTATCTTAGAGGAGAATTAGGAGTTTGTGATCCTTTGGAATAGTTTTCTGAAACTCTTAAGGACATCTATCTAGATTTCATCATTTCTTGAAAAATCTCGATATTCAATAAGGAAATCTATCTAGATCTTGATTCATTGTTTCCCCAATTGCTAAGGAACATTTATCTAGAATTTGATGATTAATTTGAATAGTTTCAAATCCTTGAAACTTGATTTTTTATCTCTGAAACTGTTAGAGTCGACTCTGACAGTTTGTGGAGTCGACACCTTAGTTTTTGATGTTCTGTCTAAGCAATTAGAGCCGACTCTGGCTTTTGTAGAGCCGACTCTAATTCGAGCGCTGACAGACTTTCTGGTTCGGAGCCGACACCCAGTTTTGGGAGTCGACTCTAAGTCGAGCTAGGTCAAAAATAAAAAGGCGGAGTCGACCCCAAATCATTCCATCCGTCTCCCAAAACCTCTCCAAAAAGCTCCAAAGCCTTTCCAACTTCCCCAATCTTCTCAAACCTTTGATTAAACTTCCAATCTTCTCAATGGCACCTAAGAGGCGCGGTTTCGTCGGTGGAGCGTCCGTTCCCACAAGGCGACGCACTATTCGGAGGCAACCCTCGCCATCCTCCTCTTCGGCCACTCAAGAAGATTCCCCTCCTTCACCCTCTTCACCCAAAGTTGATCATTAGCCGGTAAGACCATTACAACTGGAAGAAAGGTCAATTTTGATTTCTTTGAGTCGGAAGGCTTCACTATAGGAAGATGTTTGAAAGAAATGGGGTGGGAAAAGATTTGTTCATTAGATATCCCCACTTATCCAGCCTTAGTGAGAGAGTTTTACAATGGTTTAAGTAGAGGAGAAGGCGGTTTAATCAGTATAGTAAGAGGAACAAGAGTTACAATAACCACTGAGATACTTGGAAATTTATTGGAAATGCCCACAATCGGTATTATGGAATATCAACATGATGATAGAAGTGGAGCATTGACAAGAATGTTAGGGAGGATGTAACCGAGTTTGAGGAAATCCTTGCAAATCAATTAAATCTGGAACTCAGGTTACTACATAACATTGTGGAAGAATCTTGTTTCCAAAATTGGTAGATTTGAGTATGTCTCGGAGCGAGACGTTCTTTTGATGGATTGCATAATTACTGGAAGGCCAGTCAACTTAGCTGGCATGATGATTGGATATATGGCAGAGGCGGCTACAAAGAAAAGATCTACACTGCCATATGGTATGATTTTGACATTAATCTTTAGAAGCCAAGGTGTGCTCATTATGGAGAATGAACCCCTAAGAAAATTGAGCACACTGACTATTATAGCATCTCTACTATTCATCGGATGGGCTTCAAGAAGTTGAATGGTGTTTGGATGAAAGGAGGAGAGGAAAGAGCAGAAAGAGATAGAGCAGAAGAAACCAGAGTAGAAGACATCCCTGGACCATCCACTGTGGGACCATCAGTCCCTGATCCATCTATTGCGGGACCATCTTCAGCTGGACCTTCAGAGGCCGGACCTAGTACTATTCCCTCACCTCCACATCAGTCTATAGCTGCTTCTGGGAGATTCTCTGATGAACAGATTGGTCAGTTGAGAGCTTTGCTTGCTGAGTATGATAGTCAGAGATCTCATGAAATTAATCAATTAAAAGAAGACTTTAATCAGTTGAAGAAGAACTTAATTCGAGACTGGACATGATCTCCTTTTCCATAAGCAATTCTGTTGAATCCTTTGGTGCTGAACTTCACAAAATCTTTGAAAGGATGGAAGGCATTGCTGATGGGTCGGGATCTTATGTTCATGCAACTGGTCAACTGAAGAAGGACATTGACCTTGCAGTCTCACAAATTGAAGCTTGCCTTGAAAATTTTAAGAAATCCCAAAAAGATGATGTAATGGAAATCATAGGTCACTTGAAGAAAATTGTATTCAAACATATCTGACCTTGATTTTGATTTTGATAGTTTGTATTTAGGAATTTTTGAATATCTAATGTATTTCATTTTGGAATGTACATGAATCAACTAATGTAATGTTTCTTACTTATGAAATGCAATTTCACATTTTCAAATATTGACTGCTTGAATCCCTATGTCTTATTAACTTTCTTTATCTAATACTCTCCTTATTGCTGATAACAAAAAAGGGGAGAGATGGTTGAATATGCATGAATAAAGAAAGAAAGACTTGAAAATTTTAATGAGAGATGGTTGTATATGCATAAAGAAAGAAAGAAAGGGGGAGAAATGATTGTTTATGCAAGATAACTTGAAATTTAATCAGTTAAAATTCGATGCTTATATATAGGGGGAGCTATTCAATGCAGGGGGAGCTTAACAAAAAGCTCAATTGCAATTTTCTGCACATTTAGATTAAATATTCATAATTGATGGATTATATTGAACTCATGCACAATTTTAAAAGTTTACTTTGAATATTGGCATCAAATCCTTCATTAAAAATGTTTTAAGTTTCAAAATGACTATAATCTTTAGTTCGAATGAATTTTTGAATGCATATACTCAAAGTTTTTGTTATCATCAAAAAGGGGGAGATTGTTGACCCAATTGATGATTTTGATGATTAACAAAACTATTTGAGTATAACTAATGGAGGCTCTAATGATTTTGATTAAGTGTTTCAGATTATAAGTCTATTGAATGATCAAAATCAGGAGTTACATCGTGTTCTGGATCGAATCTAATGTCTAGGTAAGATTGCAGACATTAGAGTCGACTCCGAGAATCACAGAGCCGACTCCGGAACTGGCACGGAAGTTAGAGTCGACTCCGAGACTGTTAGAGCCGACTCTCACAGAAGAAACAGAACGTCGATTTTTCTGGCCCCGACCTAGAGTCGACTCCGGGTAAGTTAGAGTCGACTCCAGAAAAGTTTCTTGTCGACCCCAGAAAAGTCAGAGACGACTCCAGAAATATCGTTTTAAAGTGCTTCGAGTTAGAGCCGACTCCAGAAAAGTTAGAGTCGACTCCAACCCACCTGGAACGAAAAATCAAATTGCCAGATCAGCTCTAACGGTAATATTTCTATTTTACCTTATTTCTAACGGATATATTTTGCTACAAGGTACACTCCAACGGATAGTTTTCTTCCAAAAATGGCTTGAAAGAAATCTATAAAAAGGGAAGACTATAATTCAAAAAAGAAGAACGAAAAAGAGAGAAAACGAAAAAATTCGGAAATAGAGAAATCCCATTTCAAAAATCCGAAAAGAGAGAGCCTGAATCTCAAGAGGAAAACCTTCTAGCTCAAATCCACTCCACTCCAAAAAGCTCAAGAGGAATCCAAGGCATTCAAATCAAAGTTTTTGTGGATTTCCCAACTTGGAGAAAGAAGTTCAGCTTCTTGCTTTTCAACTCTTCTCAACTGCTTCAACTGTGAAGAATCGGAGCTGAGGCTTGATTCAACCTAGCAAGGAGAAGAAGAAAAGAAGAAAAGAAGAAAAGCTCAAAAGCCAACCATCTACAAATCAGGCTTTTCTAAACTTGTTATATTATTTGATTATCTGCTCATTAAGGAGCTTTGTATTTGAAAAACATATTTCATTTGTTTGTATCTAGTTCAATCTGGGGGATTGAACTAGCGGAGGTAGTCTTACCTCGGTTCAAGCTTGGTTAAGCTTGTGTTAGGGTTTTTGTGCTGGTGAGCCCTTGAAAACTAGCTGGGTTCGTTGTGCCCAGAAAAATAATAAGTTTGAGTTGTGAGCTTGTAAAATAACTCTGCTGTAATCAGGTTGATTATAGTGTGGACCCAAGTGAATCTTGGGAGTGGACGTAGGTGTTGGATACACCGAACCACTATAAACTCTTTGTGTTTGCCGTGCTTACATTGACTCTATCTCTATTACTGTCTTATTTCTGCACTTTGTATTTACATTGCTATTGCCTTCATTCATCTTAAGCAAACTATTTTAAAAAAGGCTAATTTTTTAAAAGAACCCAATTCACCCCCCCCCCTCTTGGGTTGTCATCTGGGCCAACAGGAAGAGACTTTCTCCATCTCTTGGCTTGGATAGAATTGGTGGAGAAGATAGGAATGACTTCAACCCGTCGAAGGCTTTCTGGCAGTCGTCCGTCCATTCGAAGCTATTCATTTTCCGCAGGGCCTTAAAGAAAGGCAGGCATCTCTCAGCCGATTTGGAGAGAAAACGACTTAGAGCCGCTATCCTCCCCGTCAATCGTTGGACTTCCTTTTTGCTGGATGGCGGCCTCATATCGAGTATGGCATTGATCTTCTCTGGGTTTGCTTCGATCCCTCGCTGGGTCACCATGAAGCCTAGGAACTTGCCTGCCGTGACCCCAAAAGAACATTTCTTGGGGTTCAGCTTGACTTGTAAGCGACAGAGGTTGTTGAAGGTCTCCTCTAGGTCGAAGATGTGATCGGAGGCGCGGGTGCTCTTCGTCAGCATGTCGTCTACGTAGACTTCCATGTTCTGGCCTAGCTGATCCTGGAACACTCTGTTCATCAGTCTTTGGTAGGTTGCCCCCGCGTTCTTGAGGCAGAAAGGCATCACCTTGTAGCAATAAATGCCTTTCTCTGTCACAAAGGCGGTGTGCTCTTCGTCGCTGTGGTCCATCCTTATCTGGTTATATCCTGTGAAGGCGTCCATGAAGCTGAGGAGTTCAAGCCCGGAGGTGGAATCCACCAACTGATCAATTCTGGGCAGAGGAAATTGTCTTTCGGACATGCCTTGTTGAGGTTGGTGAAGTCTATGCAGATCCTCCAGCTCCCATTTGCCTTACGCACCATGACCACGTTGGCTAGCCAGTCAGGGTAGTGCGCTTCCCGGATGTGGCCGGCATTGAGCAGCTTGCTAACTTCCTCGTCAATGGCCCTTTGTCGGTCAGGGGCGAAGCTTCTCTTCTTTTGGCGGATCGGGCGGTGCCGTGGATCATTGTTGAGCTTGTGGGTGATCACCTCCGAAGGGATGCCAGGCATGTCAGATGCCGATCAGGCAAAAATGTCCGAGTTGGCCCTTTAAAAACCCAAGAGACTCCCAGTCCTCCAGGGGGAGGAGTCCTCCGATACGGACGGTCTTCGCCGGGTCCTCCCCCAGGGGGAAGGTTAGCAGGTGCTCAGCTGGCTCTCCTCCTTGGCTGGAGTCTCTGGGATCCGATGCATCTAGAGCTGGCTCAACTTCCAGGGGACTTGATGCCGCATGATAACAGGGTAGGACTGGGCTGGTCTCGCCGCGCATCTCACCAACTCCCTCACTAGTGGGGAACTGCACTAGTAAACGTCAGGTAGAAATGACTGCATCCAAAAGGTTTAGACCTGGGCGCCCGAGAATGGCATTGTATGCCAAGGGGACCCTTATGACCAGGAACTTCATGATCACAGTGCTTTGGCATGGTGGTGTCTCGGCTGTCACAGACAGAGATATTTCACCTTCGACCCTTACGGAGTCCCCAGTAAACCCGACTAGCGGGGCCGCCATAGGTTGGAGAGAGTTCACAGATAATCCCATTCGAACAAAAGCGTCATAAGTAAGGATGTCAGCTGAGCTGCCACTATCAACTAATATCCTTTTTACAGGGTGCTTGGCGATCGTCATGGAGACGACGACGCCTTCATTGTTTACATTCCCCACTAAGTAGGTCCCCCCCCAGGGATTACATTGTTCGGCGCATCCTCCCCTCTTGGCCGTTTAGGTGCAGAGGCAGATCCCCAGGACACCATTCCGACAGTCCGCTCAGTGGGGCCATTGTCGATCGGGGCTTGGACAGGCGGGGCCCCATGAGGGCCGGTAGAGGCTGCGGCGTCTTTTGGATATATTTGTCGAGGTAGCCCCATTGAATAAGCTCCTCAATGGCCTTCTTCAGGCTGTAGCAGCTATCAGTATCATGGCCATAATCCCGGTGGAAACGACAGTAGCGGCTCTTGTCACGGGGAGGACCTTTCTTCATGGGAGGAGGTCGTTGAAGATAAGGCTCACCCTCGATCTCCATCAGAATATGGGATCGAGGGGCTAGAAGAGGCGTGAGCTTACTCTCGTTGGGGATGGGGCTTCGACGCCTGTTCTTGGAACGACGAGGCGGGTCAGCTCGCCTGTGTCAAGGGGGCCCGCTGGGCTCGGGGCGAGTGGGCTTGTAGCTGGAGCTTCTTGAAGATTCCCGGCGGGTGAAGTCGACTTCATCCACGCGGATGTATTTCTGAGCTCGGAGGAGGAGATCAGAATAAGAGCTTGGAGGCTTCTTATCCAAGGAGAAAGTGAAGCGGGACGGAAGGAGTCCCCGCTTCAACGCCAGTGCTGCCACCGTGTCGTCGAGATGATATACCTCGAGGGCGGCGGCCTTGAACTGGGACACAAAGTCCCGCAGAGACTCTCCCTCCTTCTGACGGATGGAGAAAAGGTTGTCGGCTACCCTTGGGATTCACCGGCAGGCGTCAAAGTGTGCCATAAAGGCTTTCTCCAGCTCCCGAAAGGAGTTGATATTGTGAGGGGGCAGGCGTGAGTGCCATGCACGGGCAGCCTTCCGCAGGATGGTGGGGAAGGCTTTGCAGAGAAGGGTGTCTGAGGCACCCTAGATTTGCATCATTGCTTTGTAGCTCTCGAGATGATTGAGAGGATCCGTTATACCATCGTACGGGTCTATCTGAGGAAAGCAGAACCAGGAGGGGACTGGTTCCTCCAATATCCGTCGGGTGTAAGGAGGACGAGTGTCGAACTCTTCCTTCGGTTGATGGTTGATCTTCTTGGCGAGCTCGTCGAGGTGCCTGTTGTACTCCTCCAAGCATTCCTCCGCCTGGTGGCTGATCGTTGGGGCCCTCCGAGATGGCTCGAGGAAGAAGAAAAAGAAGAGGCAGAAGGAGATGGAGATGGAAGTCGGGACTTCCGCCTGGGTTCCTCGTGATGATGTGGCTTGGGAGGAAATTTGTTGGGGCCGTGGTCAGGAGACCGTGGCCGCTTGGAGGACTTGCGTCGAGGCTTCCTAGGGAAAACATGACGTCGGCCGATCTCTCACCGACCGGCCTCCCGCCGAGGAGAACCTCCCCTTGCCGACTGTTGACTGGCGGGGGGAGCAGTCTGATGCTGGGTAGCCACGGACTATTTTTGCTGGAGCCCGTGGACCATGGTGGTGAGATTCTAGACTTGCTGGGAAAGAGTCGCCAGCCGCTCCGCTGTTTGATCAATGGCCTCCGGTGGCGGGCAGGCAACTGGAGGGTTGGTAGCAGGGGGATTGGCCTCCTGCTGCCTAGTTGGTGGGAGGAGCCCCGCTGGACAGCTGACGGAGGCAACCTGAGCTCGCGTCACCACCATGGCTTGTTGAAGAGAAGAGGGGGAGAGAGTCTCGCCTACCAAGCTGTAGCGCAGGGAGAATGTTCGCTACTTTTTCTTATCCCCTTCCTGGCGCGCCAATCTGATGACGCTCAATCACCTATCCTGGACGATGGGAACGGAATGCTTCTCCAGGCGCTTCTTCACCAGATTACCTGCAGAAAAGTCTCAGAACCGGAGGGGGTTCTCCGGTGGGACCCTCCGATGCCCAAGTTAGCAAATGAGGTCACAGCTGAAGAGGGGCTCGAGTGAGCTCTTTTTAGTATGAGAAAGGAGATCTCAGGGAGGAGGGATTCATTCCTGAATGCTAAGGCAGCAATTTTGGGGATTATTGCGCATACCTGTTTACTGGGTGGATTCACCTTTTTATAAGGGATGACCCTGGCGTGATCACGTGGGATTGCGTGAGGAGGGAATGTCTGCGGAGTTCTTGGGAGGTGCGTGAATCTACGCTGGTTGGTGAGTCCTGTCCCATCAGAAAAGGAGAAAGCGGCGGTTGGTGGGCTAAGTCCCATCAGCCAGCGGGGCTGTTGGGTAGTTGGGTCTAGTCCCATCAACAACGTGGCCAGTAGTAGGTGGACCTGACATTGTCAGGCGGCGCGAGTCAGAGAGGCAGTTTCTTGAACTGCTGGGGCCATGCTGGGGAGAACTGGGACACCTTGACCCTCTCGGGGGAGTCGAGGCTGGACCCGGCTGGCCAGGGGTGGCCGGGGCTGACTCGGCGGGCTTGGAGATGTCGGGACTGAGAGGGACCGGCCAGGAATGGCCGGGGCCGACTCGGTGGGCTTGGAGACGCCGGACCGAGAAGGGCCGACCAGGAAGGGTCGGGGCCGACTCGGCGGGCTTGGAGACGCCGGGGCCAAGAGGGGCTGGCCAGGAAGGGCCGGGGCCGACTCAGCGGGCTTGGAGACGCCAGGGCCGAGAAGGGCCGACCAGGAAGGGCCGAGGCTGACTTGGCGGGCTTGGAGATGCCGGGGCCGAGAAGGGCCGGCCAGGAATGGCTGGGGCCGACTCAGCGGGCTTGGAGACGTCGGGGCCGAGAAGGGCCGACCAGGAATTGCTGGGGCCGACTCGGCGAGCTTGGAGACGCCGGGGCCGAGAAGGGCCGACCAGGAATGGCCGGGGCCGACTCGGCGGGCTTGGAGACGCCGGGGCTGGGAGGGGCCGGCCAGGAATGGCCAGGGCTGACTTGGCGGGCTTGGAGACGCCAGGGCTGAGAGGGGCCGGCCAGGAAGGGCCGGGGCCGACTCGGCGGGCTTGGAGACGCCGGGGCCGAAGGGCCGGCCAGGAAGCGCCGGGGGCCGGGGCTGACTTGGCGGGCTTGGAGATGCCGGGGCCGAGAAGGGCCGACCAGGAAGGGTCGGGGCCGTCTCGGCAGGCTTGGAGACGCCGGGGCCGAGAGAGGCTGGCCAGGAATGGCCGGGGCCGACTCGGCGGGCTTGGAGACGCCGGGGCCGAGAGGGGCCGGCCAGAAATGGCCGGGGCTGACTCGGCGGGCTTGGAGACGCCGGGGTTGAGAATGACCTGCCAGGAATGGCCGGGGCCGACTCGGCGGGCTTGGAGGCGCCAGGTGTCACCACCCTGACATTGCACATGTGCGCGCATCCATAGGGCCGAGTGCGGATGAGATTGGCCGTGGTGGAAATAGGCCGAGGCCAACGCCGAAGCCGATGCCGTTGCCAAGGCCGAAGCTGACGCCGAGACCGACACCAAGACCGAGGTGGGCTATCGCCAACGCCGAGGTCGAGGTGGGCCGCTACTAAGATGAGCCCAAGGCCGAATGGGGCATGTGCCGGGTCGGCAAGGCATGAGCAGGACTGGGCAGCACGTGTGCAGCGAGCGTGCATGGTTGAGTTGAGGTTCGTGACTCAGACCGGGCGCAGCACAGGCAAGCGGGCCAGGCGAGCGAATGCGCAGGTCGGACGCGACAGGCGTGGGCGCACGCGAGATTGGACGTGACATGTGCTGGGCGCAAGTGCAGAGGTGACGCGGTGCGTGGGACACTGTACGGTGCGTGCGGGCATGTTGACGAGTGAGCGGTGCGGAGCGAGATGGATCGAGACGAAAGTGTAGGATCGGGCGGACGCTAGCTTACGCCGGAGCAGCTTGCAAGCTAGGCATGCGCAGGACGATGCGCATAGCTGAAGTGATTAGCAAAGCACATGTAATCTAACATATAGTGGCTGGTTGCAAACAGTCAAAGAGGGTTTGATAACCTAAGTTAGATGAGGTTTAGTGAGATGGTGCTAGGCGTGTGAGCTAAAGCATGTGAGGCTGAACCGTGTACATGGGTGCAGTCCAATTGAAGTCCCGGAATCCATTATATATGGGGGGGCGGCTTGGATGTAAAGGAGAGGGAGGCTAATTATTCAGAAAGGGAAGAGAGGCGATTCTTGTGGAGGGAGGCTAATCATTCAGAAAGGGAAGAGAGGCGATTCTTGTGGAGATGATCCGGGTGGGATTCTTGAGGGAGTCGTGTGCCTTCTTGGAGGAAGGTAGTTGTAATCCAAGTGTGTTAGAATGAAAGTCTTTTCCCATTCCATTGTAAGCCTTGAAGGTGTGTGCATGGAGGCTGAACCTTGGGGAAGAAAGCTGGGTGAGCGCAGCCTAGCTAACCAGCAAGAAGATCTCTAAAAGAGCTGATCCTAGATCCGGAAATAGAGGTTCTTGAACGTGGCTCGAAGAGGATTGGAAGCACTGCTGGATGGAAGGCTGGCTAAGGCGGACGCAGCCTTAGCGCCGCACACCTTTGGAAGACCACTTTAAGGAAGAAAGTAGGAGATATCCGCTGGGAATTCTAGGGGTGTGACAGTGGTATCAGAGCTTGGAGGTTTCATTGGGTGATTCCTAAGTTCTGGTTCAGATGCAGCCAAGAACCAGCCTACAATCACTCAGCTGGGTGGTTTTGATCTAGCTGGGAGTTGCGTGGACGGCTGGGAGTTCTTGGAGGAGTTCCAGATCGAGGTTGATGGAGAAGGGAACCCTTGAGCGGTGCTTTTGAGGCCAAGGACGATTTGGAAGGTGCTGGTATCAAGAGACTTCATCCGGGTTGCTGGGTTGGAATTCTTGATTGCAATTCAGACAGCTGGGAGCAATTTGAGTTGCTGAAGGTTCTTGGAGCATTTCTGGATCAAAGTTGGTGAAGAACCAGAGCTTTGATCGTTGTTCTTGGGTGTGGAACCGATCTGGAAGGTGCCGGTAGCAAGAACTTCAATCTAGGCTGCTGGATTGAGAGTTCTTGATGGTATTCAGCTGGCTGGAAGCAAGCTGGACGGCTGAAGCTCTTATTGATTTCCGGAATCTACATTTGGATGGAGGTCAAAAGGAGAAGGCAAAGCTGGTTGAGGGAAAAATAACCAGGGATCAGAAGTGGAAAAAGAAAGGTGCAATGGGCAAGGAAAAAAAAGGAAGATGATGGTGGAAAGGTAGAACCACAGCCTTTTTTCAAGGAAAGAAGAACTCATGGGGTTGCTTCATTTGTGGTGAAGCTCATCGAGCAAGAAATTATCCAAAAAGGCAGGTGTTGAATGTCTTAGTATCACAAAAGGAGGAAAGCAAGGTAGAGGAGGAATCTACATCAAGGGTGAATCCACTTCAATTGGTGAATGCTATTGGAACCAAGATGGAGAAGGTGCCTAAGGACTTTGCTGATTTGATGTATGTGAGTGTCAAGATCAATGGTGCATGTGTTAGAGCCATGATGGATTCGGGTGCTACCAACAACTTCATGTCTCAAAGGGAAGCTGAGAGGTTGAAGCTCAAGGTGGTGCAGAATTCCAGCAAGGTAAAAGCTGTGAATTCAGGAGTTATGCCGGTCCATGGTTGTGCCAACATGGTCTTGGAAGTGGGCAGTTGGAAGAAGTCTTGCAATTTGATGATTGTTCCCTTAGATGACTTTGATCTGATTTTGGGAATGGAGTTTTTCATCCATGCAAAGGTTTCATTCATTCCTCATTTGAAAGGCATGTTGGTGGAAGATGAAGGGTCTTCATGTTTTGTAAGAGCTGAAACTTCTAATCCAAGTGAGAAAGGATTGATGGTTTCAGCTAAGCAAGCCAACAAGGGGCTGAAAAGAGGAGAAGGAACTTGTGTTGCAGCAATAAGAAAGGTAGAGGATGATGTTGAGGTTCTAAGGAGAAGCATTGGCTATCAGGTTGAGTTGATGCCGGGGACCTTGCCACCTAAGCAAACACTTTGTCAAAAGGTTCCTAATAAGTTGAGGGAGCCAAGGAAGCAAATGGATGAGTTGCTGAAATGTTTGGACGTGCGCAGCCAAGGGAGACATGCATTTTCAGCAACCGGGAGCGCGCAGCCAGGTGGTGTGGTGCGCGCATATCCATCAGCAGGGCATGCACAGCAGATGGTGCAAAGTGTGTGTGTTTCTAAGGGGTTGGACGTGCACAACCAAGAGCACAGCGGGCGCTTTTATTGCAGCCGAGTGTGCCCAGCAAGAGAGCACAGAGCACGCACTGTTTGGTGGACATGGAGTGCGCGAGGAGTATGGTAGGAGCGCACAGATCCCATGCATAGCAAGTGCAGATTTCAGGCATAGTGCAGGGCTGCAGCTGGAGTTACTTGGAAACGGGCAGCAAACTGGTGGAGGTTTGAGGAGCAAGTGCGGCAATACTTGCGAAAGGTACCGACGAGGGCGTCGGTCTTCTCTGCCCGGGGAGAAATGTCACCACCCTGACATCGCGCATGTGCGCACATCCGTAGGGCCGAGTGCGGATGAGATTGGCCGCGGTGGAGATAGGCCTAGGCCGACGCCGAAGCCGACGCCATTGCCAAGGCCGACGCCGACACCGAGACCGACACCAAGACCGAGGTGGGCTGTCGCCGACGCCGAGGTTGAGGTGGGCCGCTACTAAGATGAGCCCAAGGCCGAATGGGGCGAGTGCCGGGGTCGGCAAGGCATGAGCAGGACTGGGCAGCACGTGTGCAGTGAGCGTGAATGGTTGAGTTGAGGTTCATGACCCAGACCGAGCGCAGCACTGGCGAGCGGGCCAGGCGAGCGAGTGCGCAGGTCGGACGTGACAGGAGTGGCCGCACGCGAGACTGAATGTGACATGTGCTGGGCGCAAGTGCAGAGGTGATGCGGTGCATGGGACACTGTACGGTGCGTGCGAGCATGTTGACGAGTGAGCGGTGCGGAGCGAGACGGACCGAGACGAAAGTGTAGGATCGGGCGGACGCTAGCTTGCGCTGGAGCAGCGCGCAAGCTAGGCATGCGCAGGACGATGCACATAGCTGAAGTGATTAGCAAAGCACATATAATCTAACATAGTGGCTGGTTGCAAACAGTCAAAGAGGGTTTGATAACCTAAGTTAGATAAGGTTTAGTGATATGGTGCTAGGCGTGTGAGCTAAAGCATGTGAGGCTGAACCGTGTACATGTGTGCAGTCCAATTGAAGTCTCAGAATCCATTATATATGGGGGGCGGCTTGGATGTAAAGGAGAGGGAGGCTAATTATTCAGAAAGGGAAGAGAGGCGATTCTTGTGGAGGGAGGCTAATCGTTCAGAAAGGGAAGAGAGGTGATTCTTGTGGAGAGGATCCGGGTGGGATTCTTGAGGGAGTCGTGTGCCTTCTTGGAGGAAGGTAGCTGTAATCCAAGTGTGTTGGAATGAAAGTCTTTTCCCGTTCCATTGTAAGCCTTGAAGGTGTGTGCTTGGAGGCTGAACCTTGGGGAAGAAAGCTGGGTGAGCGCAGCCCAGCTAACCAGCAAGAAGATCTCTAAAAGAGCTGATCCTAGATCCGGAAATAGAGGTTTTTGGACGTGGCTCGAAGAGGATTGGAAGCACTGCTGGATGGAAGGCTGACTAAGGCGGGCGCAGCCTTAGCGCCGCACACCTTTGGAAGACCACTTTAAGGAAGAAAGTGGGAGATATCCGCTGTGAATTCTAGGGGTGTGACACCGGGGCCGAGAGGGGCCGGCCAGGAAGGGCCGGGCTGACTCGGCGGGCTTGGAGACGCCGGGGCCGAGAAGGGCCGGCCAGGAAGATCCGGGGCCGGCTAGGAGGTGCCGGAGCCGGCTGGGAAGTGCCGAGGCCGCTTGGAAAGTGCCGGGGCCGCCGAGCTTGGAGACGTAGGGGGCCGGCTAGGAAGATGCCGGGCTTCTTGGTGAGGTGCCGGGGCCGGCCAGGAAGATGCCGGGGCCGGCTGGGAGGTGCCGAGGCCGGCTGGGAAGTGCCGGGGCCGCCGAGCTTGGAGACGTAGAGGGCCGGCTAGGAAGATGTCGGGCCGCTTGGTGAGGTGCCGGGGCCGACTAGGAGGTGCCGGGGCCGCGAGCTTGGAGATGTAGGGGGCCGGCTAGGAAGATGCCGGACCGCTTGGTGAGGTGCCGAGGCCGACTGGGAGGTGTCGGGGCCGCCGAGCTTGGAGACATCGGGCTTGGAGGTGCCGGCCTTTGAGGTGTCGGCCTTGGAGGTGCCGGTCTTGGAGGTGCCGGCCTTGGAGCCGAGGTGGCCGAGCGGGGCGAGGCCGATTGCTGAGGCTGAGGTGGGCCGAGCGGGGCGAGGCCGAGGTGGGCCGCCGCGGATGTTGAGGTCAAAGTGGGCCGCGATCGATGCCAAAATCGAGGTGGGACGCGGCCAACTTTGAGACCGACGTCACTGTCAAGGTGGGCCGTCCAAGAATTATTGTCTTTTATTCTTCATGTGGTCAACTGGCCCCATCAGAAACTATTGCAACCAATGAGCTTCAGCATTACCCAAAGGAGAGAACAAAAATCATCCTTCTTTCTACCAATGAAACTTAGCGTATGGTGGAAAAGTATTTGGTTTGTCAATCTTGATAAAAATGGTCAAGTAGGAATTATTTTCAGTACGTGTAGGAAAAATGGTAACTTATGTCGTGGCTGTGATCGTTTTTCAAGTGAACTGAAACAGTGACCGGGGGTAGCAAAGGATTTTCGGCACTTAAAGGGAAGCCATGCATGCTTTGTGAATCGTATTTAGAGTCAATTTGATATGGCCGGTTTCTTATTGTGCTTTTAATTGAAAAAGTTTTTGAAGTATATAATATATTAAAAGGAGCCAATTTAAACTCAATTTTTCACTTGAGAAACTTGATCATTTTTAATTTATAAATTATGATATATATATATATATATAGACACATATTTGAGGGTATTAAAAATAAAAATCTATTAAAAAATTATAAAGTATAATATTTAAAATAATTATATGAAAATAGATGAGAGGATGCACTACGAGGGGAAAAAATATTGCGACGCCGAAATGCGTCGCAAATGCGTCGCTAAACATGCTATTGTGACGTAATAGCGACGCAATGACGGCATCGCTCAGATGTCCGTCACAATCTCAATTTGTCGCAATTATGTCGCAATATTGCGACTCTCTGCGACGCAATAATGCATCGCAATATTGCGACGCATTTGGATGCATCGCTAAATTTAAAACTAATTTTTAATATTTAAAATTATTATTAAATATTGCGATGCATTCAATTGCGTCGCAATATTGCGACGCATTTTGTTGCGTCGTAATATTTAATAATAATATTTTAGATATAATAGCGATGCAATTTGAGTCACTAATGCGTCGCCAGAAATTTTTTTTAAAATATTGCAACGCAAGGTCATTGCGTCACAATATTTAATAATAATATTTTAGATATAATAGCGATGCAATTTGAGTCGCTAATGCGTCGCTACTAAATTTTTTTTTAAAATTATTACGACGCCAGGTCATTGCATCGTAATATTTAATAATAATATTTTAAAAATATTAGCGATGCAATTTCAGTCGCTAATGCGTCGCTAATTAAATTTTTGTAAAAAAAATAAAATATTAAAAATTAAAACGGTTAATACAATTTCATTACATTTAAATATTGATAGAAATATCTTCACTCATATTGATCCAAACAATAATCATTCAATTTTTAAAAATAATTAATATATTAAAATTTTGAAGTTTTCATGTACAACATATAAAAAGAAAAAAAAAATACATCAAGAATATGAGCGATCACGTGGAGGCTGGAGACCCTGCGACAAGCGGCTAACCATATCCTGCAAATAATGCATCTGATCTCGCACGTCTGCAAGCTCCTGATCCCGGCCTCGCATACGCTGCTCGAACTCGTGCTCGACCTCCTGCCGAACCTCCTAACGAACGTCCTGCCGAACCTCTTCCGCAATAGATCTCCGAATGTCGTCTAAACTCGGCATGAATATCACCAGAAAATCGCAAGCTGGAGGCCTGATGGGGAAAATATGAAGAAGCTCTAGTGCCCAGACCATAGACCCTGCGGTCTCGCGGCTGGGCACCAACAGCCTCTAAAAACATACGCCGACTCTCCTCTGCTGAGAGTTTGACGGGCATTTCCCCATCAGTGGAGTCGACCTGCGATGCCTGGGAGCGAAGCTCCTCGACTCGTGTCTTTGAATTATAAAATCAACAATAAATGAGTTAATAAATTTCTTGAAATAAAATTTTAGAAATTAAAAAGATACTACATAAAGCTAATTTCTTACCGTAACCTCCCGTGATCGCATGTCGACCCAGGAACCGTCCCTCCTGATGTGTGTCGCCCTAATAGACGAAACTCACCAGGATCTCCGCCCTCCTTCTCAAACTATAACAATAAAAAATTGATATTAATACAAATATTTGTAAATAACTAAATAGTAATTAAATTATTTATGTTTTCTTACCATACGGCGTCTGTGCTCCTGAATCGAAATGGAGCCCGAAGTATGGCAGGAGAGACCCGTGCCAGGACCACCCTTATCGGATCAGCGGTTCGTGCTGGCTGATGCGGACCTCCTGCGCTAGCCTCCCATGATGAAGCATGTCGGAGTATCGGCGTCCCGTAAGAGCCTCCCATGCTGTCCTAATGGCATCATGGCTGGCAGGGTCCCACGTAAACTTTTTCTGTTTTAAAATAAATAATTAGTTTTAGAATTTATTAAGATTAAGAAATTTTATATCAGTGATAAATTGTATTTAATAAGTTTACCTGAAACTCAGAAAAAATAAAACTCCATCGTGGCTGGAGATACGTGGCGCCAATCGTAGCCACTGGGATATGCACGCCTCTGAAATACGGATGTGGCTGGATACATGATGCTGCTCAATAAATCTATTAAAAAATGCATGTTTATAAGTAATTAACTTAAAACATAAACATATATTTTTAATTAGTATATACTTACAGCCCATGAGCATCAAGTCGAAGTATGGTGCGGCCGATGGTGGAAGAACTCTCGGAAGTATGTGCCGATCGGCTGGATGGTAATACCAATGCAGGATCACCGCCGATAGCTGGAGAGATCGAAGGCTGTGCGATGTGTGGAGATCCGAACTCTCCATCTCCAAAGCTCATGTGATCTGATACAGCAGGACTACGTCCCTGCTCACTCCGTATATCGTCGGTAGATCTACCTCTGCCCGTCATACTGAAAATACTAAAGATTCATGCAATTAAATTACGATTAATGATTGACTATATAAAAATTTAACACTTATAAAATAAAGTTGAATTTAAAAAAACCTCTATGTTTAATCGGTGTCATTTGTTTCGTGAAATGTTGGTTCAACATCCGATGTCGTATCAGACTGCGATTCAATTTCATTATCATCGGAAGGAAACCGAACATTTGCATCCGCAATTTCTTGGACATCACCATTCGGATCTCTAAGTGATGTTTAGGAGCCCTTGTGTCGTCCTTAATTGCATGCATTTCCATCTCATCCTCTTGAAATGCAGGGCACTCGGCTGATTGACTTGATGAACTCTCCTCTAATAAGATTGTTGAACATGGGACGATTTTAGAAACAGCCCACCAATCTCGCTTGTCGTTGCGCAAACTTGGATATCCGCAGTAAAACACTTACTGAGCTTGGGATGCAAGGATGAATGGATCATATTTCTGCAATCTTCGTCGATGGTTCACTTCAACCAAATTGTAGTCGTTATGAACCCTTTTGCCCATAGGAACTGTCGGATCGAACCAATCGCAACGAAACAATACGGTTCGTTTCATAGGCCAACCGGGATATTCAACTTCAACCACCTCTACTAACTTCTGTAATAATCCTGCATATTTGCTCCAACACTTTCTCCTTTAACACACACGCCCCAGTTCTGCGTGCCTCTTGAAGCTGCTAATCGTTCAATCTAAAATTTGTACCCATTAACAAAATAGCCAGTAGAGGTTGTTACGGTCTTCAATGGCCATTGCGATAGACATTTAATGAAAATATTGTCGGTTAGGGACCATGGACCGTTTACCTATAAATTAATAAGCTATTCACAACCAATTCGAAAAATTAAAGCCATTATTGAAATTGATTGAGTGATACTACTCACAAATTCATAAAACCCGTAAGCGAACTCCGTTTCTAACTTCTGTCCAATTGCAACTTGACTGATGTCGGATTCATCTGTCGTTGTCTATCACAATACATCCTTATGGGATGATAAGGATTAAAACTGATGTTAGCAATTAAATATTATGGTATATTGTAATTTAAATTAGAAGTTCCAATTAAGCATTGAAGTATACACTTACTCAATATATGGATCGACTTCTCTACAGTTCATTAGGATATAATAATGTGCTGCATTATATTCCATATCGCTAAGATTTCTTGACTTCTGCCCCNTGCATTATACTCCATATCGCTAAGATTTCTTGACTTCTGCCCCCCAAATGAACGGCCGATACCTTTAAAAATTGATATTCTACCGTCATTAGGTTCTCCTTCGTCCACACATACGTCATCATTACGACCAAGATTTCGGCTCCTCGTGTGGACGTGACCCTCAAAGTAATGCGAGGCAAAAGCTGAAACTTCTTCGACCAAGTGTGCATTGCATATAGAACCTTCAACCCTTGCCTTATTACGCACATTATTTTTTAACTTCTTAAGGTACCTATATGTAAAGTTGAGACAAAAAATTAACCAATTTTCTCGCAATGAAATAATATTTGAAATGTCAACATGTCTTAATGATGTATATATTTACCTCTCGAAAGGATACATCCAGCGATACTGCACGGGACCAGCTATGCTCGCTTCGTATGGCAAGTGAACCGGTAAATGCTCCATTGAGTCAAAAAAACTGGGAGGAAATATTCGCTCCAGCTTGCATAAAATAATTGAATTTCCTCCTCAAGCCTTGCCATGGATGCAGAAGTAATGACTGCGGCAGATAACTCCTTGAAGAACAAGCTGAGCTCCGTCAATGCCTTCCAGACATGTTGCGGAAGCAACTCACGAAAAGCTATAGGCAATAACCGTTGCATGAAAACATGGCAGTCGTGACTCTTCATGCCGAACAACTTGAGCTTATGCATGTCCACACACCTACCGATATTTGAGGCATAACCATCTAGAAATTTTAACCCTCTAAGCCAGTTACATAAAACTTCTCGTGAATTTCTGTCAAGAGTGTAACAGGCTTTAGGATAGGTCCCGTCGGCACTCCTCCTCAAATCACCTCTTCTGCAATACTGATTAAGTTCTTCTCTTGACTTTGCAGTGTCTTTGGTTTTTCCGGGATGTTTAGCACCGTGTTAAATATGTTATCAAAGAAATTTTTCTCGATATGCATAACATCCAAGTTGTGCCGGATGAGATTTGTGCTCCAATAAGGCAAATCCCAAAATATACTCCGCTTCTTCCAGTTATGTTCTTTACATATACGCCATTTATTCTATCTGCATCTGGTTCCCAAGCATACCTCAACCCCAAATGCTCTATAGTATCAAATATATCCGTGCCGGACCTAACCGGTTCGGCAAATTTTGTGACTGCTTTGTTCTTCCGGAAGGCGATCAAGTTACGCCTGTAAGGATGATTTGGGGGCAAGAACTTCCTATGATTATCAAACCATGACTGCTTACCACTCTTCTGCAATGTAAATGCATCCGAATCATACATGCAATGAGGGCATGCCAGACGTCCAGCAGTGCTCCAACCAGACAACATTGCATATGCCGGGAAGTCACTTATTGTCCACATCAAAGCAGCTCTCATGATGAAATTCTGTTTCATAGAAATGTCGTAGGCTACGACTCCTGTTTCCCACAACATTTTCAATTCGGCCACCAACGGTTGCAGGAAGACATCAATCTTTTCCTTTGGATTTGATGGTCCTGGAACCAAAACTGTTAAAAACATTGCAGTATCTTTCATGCACTTCCATGGAGGAAGGTTATATACAGTCAGTATCACAGGCCAACATGAATACTATTGCCCCGCTTGACCAAATGGTTGGAAGCCATCGGTACAAAGACCTAATCTCACATTCCTTATATCTTCAGCGAAATCAGGATGATTTTCATTGAAATGCTTCCAAGCTTTTGAATCTGATGGATGCCGCATTTCATCCTCTTTAGATTCATGTTCGGCATGCCATCTCATATCAGCAGCTGTAGCCTCAGATCTGTATAATCTCTGCAGGCGTGGAGTAAGAGGAAAGTAATGCATCCTCTTGTAAGGCACACTTTTCCTCCTACTTGTACTAGCTCCCCCTTCGCTGTTTTTGTACCTCGATTGCCCACAAATCTTACACCATCTCAGCTCTGAGTCTTGTTTGTGAAGACTAAAATATAAATCATTGAAACTCCTAATTTGTTGCTGAAAATTAAATAAACTACAACAAGACTTTCATTCTAGCATTACATAATTTAATGCATCATTCAATTTGAAGCAGAATGTAAATAATCAAGACATAACAATTGTAAATAACTACAAATGCATAAATATTATTGCATAAACAGCTATAAAGAAATAAAATAGGCTTGGCAGCTTATTGAACCAACATGATGTATCATGCCAATTCTCTAAAGCCACATGTGAGAAATAGTCATGAAAATGAAAGGCACAACTCCTAATTATAGTCATTACTAGGCTACCAGCTGCCAATCTAATCTAGGCTTAACCTAATGCATAAAATCTTGACTATGATTATAATATAAAAATTATGATTAATATCCTATTAGAGTGGAACCGGAATTAAATCACATGATCTAGCCTAAATGAAACCCTAATTGTATCATGAGTAACAATTCTAGTGTTAGGCTTGCTTTTAATTTAAAAAATAGAGTTGTTGGATAATAATATTTTTTAAATTAAATAATGATGATCATTAATAATCTAAATCATTGAATATGATGTTACTATTTTAAATTAAATTATGATTATATTTTTTTTAAACGGTGGCCTGACCACCGTGGCCAGGCCACCGCCGGCCACGGCAGTGGCCTCAGGGGTGGGGAAAAACCCCACCCCAACCAATTTTTTTTTAAAAAAAAAACAATGGCCTGGCCACCATGGCCAAGCCACCGCCGGCCACGGTAGTGGCCTCAGGGGTGGGGGAAAAACCCCACCCCAACCATTTTTTTTAAATAATGGCCTGGCCACCGTGGCCAGGCCACTGCCGGCCACGGCAGCAACCTCAAGGGTGGGGAAAAAACCCCACCCCAACCATTTTTTTTTAACGGTGGCCTGGCCACCAAGGCCAGGCCACCGCCAGCCACGGTAGCGGCCATGGCCATCGTCTCCAGCCATGGCCGCGGTCGAGGCCTGAGACGACGGCCACGGCCGCCGCCGTGGCCGGCGCCTCAGGGGTGGGAGAAAAACCCCACCCCAATCATTTTTTTTTAAACGGTGGCCTGGTCACCGTGGCCAGGCCACCACGGCCACGGCCGCTGCCATGGCCGTGGCCTTAGTGAAAGGGGAGGGCCAAGGGTTGGGGGAGGGAGAGGGGGGAGGGGGGCCTACCTCGGTGTGTAGGGGACGCCGGCGGTGGGGGGGGAGGCTGCCGCCGGTGGTTCCTAGCACCGGGGGAGAGGGCGGGGGCAGCGGAGGAGGGACGGCAGCGGTTAGGGTTAGAGGAGGAAGTAGAAGAGGACCGGGGGGGCTGGGCGCGATTGGGTTATATATTAGGGACGCATTTTTGCATCGCTAATCCCTTGCTATTTTTAAAAAAATTTATTTTGGATTAGCGATGCAATTTGCATCGCTAATACGTCGCAAATTTAGATTTTTTTATTATTTTCTACAAAAATTAGCGACGCAAATAATTGCGTCGCTAATGAGTTGCTAATTTGGCGGTAATTTTCAGCAGAAAATTTTTTATTTTCTAGAAAAATGCGTCGCTAATGCGTCGCAATATTTTTATTTGTTAATTTTATTTCATAAATTTTATTTTTCTAAAAATAATTGCGACGCAAAAGTTTGCGTCGCAATGTTTTATTTCTATTTTAAAAAAAACATTTATTTGTTTTAAAAATATTGCGACGCAGTACATGCATCGCAATTATAAAAATTAATTTGTTTTAATTTTTTGGTTTATTGCGTCACTAATGCGTCGCTATTTAACATAATTTATTTTTAAAAACATTGCGACGCTCTGATTACGTCGCAATAATTTTATTTAATAAATATATTGATTTAAAATAATTTTTTCTAAAAATAATTGCGACGCAAATGGTTGCGTCGCAATATTTTATTTTTAATTTTTTACAACATTTAATTTTTTAAAACTATTGCGATGCAACACGTGCGTCGCAATAAAAAATTAATTTATTTAAATTTTTTTATTTATTGCATCGCTAATGCGTCGCTATTTAACATAATTTTTTTAAAACAATTGTGACGCTACGACTTGCATCGCAATAATTTTATTTGATAATTATATTTGATAAAAAATTATGTTTTCTAAAAATAATTATGACGCAAATGGTTGCGTCGCAATGTTTTATTTTATATTTTTAAAACATTTATTTGTTTTAAAAATATTGTGACGCAATACATGTGTTGCAATTTTAAAAATTAATTTTTCTTAGTTTTCTAGTTTATGCGTCGCTAATGCATCGCTATTTAACATAATTTATTTTTCTTAGTTTATTGCATCGCTAATGCGCCACTAATCCATAGTTGCGATCGATCCAATCAAGCCATGATCGATCTCGGTCGGCGACGATCGATCTCGCACCGTTGCGATCGATCTCGCACCGTTGCGATCGATCCAAGCCATGATCGATCTCGATCGGCGACGACCGATCTCGCACCGTTGCGATCGATCCGATCGATGATGATTCGATGGTTGGGATCGATACAAGCCATGATCGATCGCAGTCGGCGATGACCGATCTCACACCATCACGATCATCCAAGCCATGATCGATCGCGGTCGGCGACGACCGATCTCGCACCGTTGCGATCGATCCGATCGGCGACAATCCAACGGTTGTGATCGATCCAAGCCATGATCCATCACGGTCGGTGACCACCGATCTCGCACCGTTGCGATCGATCCGATCGGCGACGATCCGATGGTTGCGATCGATCCAAGCCATTATCGATCGCGGTCGGCGACCACCGATCTCGCACCATTGCGATCGATCCGATCGGCGACGATCCGATGATTGCGATCGATCCAAGCCATGATCGATCACGGTCGGCGACGACCGATCTCGCATCGTTGCAATCAATCTGATCGGTTGCGATCGATCCAAGCCAGATCGATCCCGGTCGGTGATGACCGATTTCGCACTATTGTGATGATCCAAGCCACAATCGATCGCGCTCGGCGACGACCGATCTCGCACCATTGCGATCGATCCAATCGGTTGCAATTGATCCAAGCCATGATCGATCACGGTCAGCAACGACCGATCTTGCACCGTTGCGATCGATCCAAGCCATGATCGATCCCAGTCGGCGACGACCGATCTCACACCGTTGCGATCGATCCAATCAAGTCTTGATCGATCCCGGTTGTCGACGATCGATCTCGCACTATTGATCGATCCAAGCCAAGATCGATCTCGATCGGCGACGACCGATCTCGCACCGTTGCGATCGATCCGATCGGCGATGATCCGATGGTTGGGATCGATCCAAGCCATGATCGATCGTGGTTGGTGATGACCAATCTCGCACCTTCGCGATCGATCCAAGCCATGATCGATCGCGGTCGGCGACGACCGATCTCGCACCCTTGTGATCGATCCGATCGGCGACGATCCGACGGTTGCGATCAATCCGATCAGCGACAATCGATCTCGCACGGTTGCGATCGATCCGATCGGAGATGATCGATGGTTGCGATCGATTCCAAGCCATGATCGATCCGGTCGGCGATGATCGATCTCGCACCGTTGCGATTGATCCGATCGGTGACAATCCGACGGTTGTGATCGATCTAAGCCATAATCGATCGCGGTCGGCGACGACCGATCTCGCACCATTGCGATCGATCCGATCGGCGACGATCCGACGGTTGCGATTGATCCAAGACATGATCGATCACAGTCAGCGATGACCGATCTCGCACCGTTGCGGCGATGATCCGACGGTCGCGATCGATCTAAGCCATGATCGATCGCGGTCGACGACGTCGATCTCGCACCGTTACAATCATAATATTTTATTTTTAATTTTTTTATCTTTTAGTTATATTTTATAAATTTTATTTTTTTCATAAACTCTATGATGCATTTTTTGCATCGCTAATGTGTTGCTATTTACATAATTAAATTTTTAAAAATATTGCGACGCACCAAAATCATCGCAATATTTTTATTTCATCTTTATTTTTAATTTTTTTAAAAAAATTTATTTGTTAAAAAATATTGTGAGCAGTACTTGCATCGCTAAATAAAAATTATTTTTTAATTTTTTATTTTATTACGTCGCTATTGCGTCCTTATTTAATATTATTAATTTTTTAAAAAAATTGCGACACACTCTATAATTTTTATTTCATAATTATATTTTATAAAAATTAATTTTATTTCAAATAATTGCGATGCAATACTTGCATCGCTATATTAAAAATTATTTTTTTTAATTTTGATTTATTGCATCGCTATTGCATCACTATTTAATATAATTAATTTTTAAAAAAAATTACGACGCACTAGAGTGTGTCGCAATATTTTTATTTCATAATTATATTTATAAAAATTAATTTTATTTCAAATAATTACGACGTAATACTTGCGTCGCTATATTAAAAATTATTTTTTTAATTTTTGGTTTATTGCGTCGTTATTTAACATAATTAATTTTTTTAAAACATTGCAACGCACTGTTTTGCATCACAATATTTTTATTTCATAATTATATTTTATAAAAATTAAATTTAAAAATATTGCGATGCATTCTTGCGTCGCTAAATTAAAATTTTAATTTTTTTAATTATCTGGTTTATTGAGTCGCGAATGCGTGCTAATTACGTCGCAATTTCTTGTTGTCGCGGAGGTGTCGCAATTTGGTCGTAATTTAGCAATGCAATGATGCGTCGCTAAATTTTTAAATCACTCGTTGGCAATGATGGACTCTGTGGGGTTGTTCTGAAACTCAAGTTACCCAAGTGCCCTATGAGATCATCAAAAAACAAACAGCGGTCTCATCTGCTAAGATTTGTAATTCCAATAGTTATAGTCATCTTCTTTTAGTACTCTCCAGTTTTGCTTTTCTTTATTGGAAACAGAAGCCAAAACAACAAACTTCATCTGCTGATTTGTTGGAGAATCAAAATCCCAGAGTTTCATATGCAGAGCTGGTTCAAGCAACTAATGGATTCTCTTCTACCAACCAAATTGGCTCCGGAAGATATGGGTCCGTGTACAAAGGGATTATGGATCGTGGCAATTCAATTGTGGCTATTAAGGTTTTCAACCTTTTGCTTCAAGGAGCTTCCAAGAGCTTCATTGCTGAATGTGAAGCTTTGAGAAACATCCGTCATCGTAATCTCATCAAAATACTAACATCCTGCTCCAGCATAGATTTCCAAGGCAACGATTTCAAAGCTCTGGTTTTTGAGTTCATGTCTAATGGGAGTTTGGATACATGGTTGCATCCTAAGCCAGACAGGTATCATCTTGTGAATGGTTTGAGCTTGAGCAAAAGGTTGAGCATAGCTGTCGATATTGCCGATGCATTGGAATATTTACATCACAATTGTCAGCCACCAATTGTTCATTGTGATCTAAAGCCGGCCAATATTCTACTTGACAATGACATGTGTGCTCATGTGGGGGACTTTGGGTTGGCAAGATTTCTATGGGAAGGTAAGAGCAATCATATTCAGTCTTCAAGCACTTCGGTTGCAATAAAGGGTTTCATTGGATATATGGCTCAGGTAACTAACTACCTCTATTAAACTCCTTTTTTCTATTATCTTTTTTTTAAAAAAACTTCGAAGGAATTAAATCCTATTTCTTTTCCGTCATGAATCTTCTATCTATATAATATATATTTAAGCTATAATATCCATGGATTGCAGAGTATGGAGCAGGTTTTTTTGTGTCCACCTTTGGAGATGTGTATAGCTATGGGATCCTTCTAGTAGAGTTGTTTATAGGAAAAAGTCCACTTGATGATATGTTTCAAAATGGTTTAACCCTTAGCAAGTTTGTCAAGATGGCTTTTCCTGATGGATTGATAGACATTGCTGATCCACTTTTGATGTTACCAGAGCACATCAATATTGCTTATAGCCAACAGAATGGAAGTGATACAGCGAAGAAAATCCAAGAATGCATGATTAATGTGGTAAGAGTTGGGCTATCACGCTCGAATCAATCATGGAGAGAGAGAATGAGAATGAAGGATGTTGCAATTGAGATGCATAAAATTCAGGATGCTGTTAGGTTTCTTGAGGGATATGTGGTTGGGGTTCAGTAACCTTTCATCATTGCACCTTAGATTAGGAGCCAGGATATGGACGGATCAAAAGTCGTTGAGAATTCCTATCTTCCAAATGAGCATAATTTTTAAACCAATGTTGTTCTTTCCTTTCTCAAGTTTTAGATACATGATGTCTAGCAATTGTTAGTGATACTATGAAGGCAAAGTTATATTCCAAGTGTATTACACATGAAATAAAAATTTTGTTAAGAGAAGAATTTCTTAAATCCTGTGAGCAATGACATATGATGGGTTGGGTCCTCTTACCTTGACTATTTTATTTTGCCATTGGGAAAGAAAGCAAATCTTAGCCACAAAATAAACCCTATGATTGCCACTATTCAAGCCTACTGGTGTATTATGTAAGAGCTAAATCGTAGATTAGTTTCCAATGATAAAAATGAAGAAAAAAATGTTCAATGATAAACCCCATGGTTACTTCCATATGAGGCTACTCATGTATTAAATAAGATCAAAATTTGTTAGGATTTGGACACAACCCAAACCAATATTTATGTTTGGTCCAAGAATCATAGACATGTTTCTCTAATTATGTCATGCATATTAATAAATGAGAAAAATATTTTAATTAACTGTATGTTATATTAAAATTAGATAGTATTTTAAAATAATTAATAAAAAAATCTTTTAGTTAGAACTTCGCAATAGCCTAGCCAACCAATAGTTACTGCTTATTAGGATGTGATGCATTGACAAATGTCCATTCACGACCAAACTACCACCCTACCACTCTCCCTCTCTCTCCCTTGGATCGGTTGAAAGGAACACTCTTCTATACAAGTTTAAGGTTGTGAGTAATGGTCAAAGAATTATTTTGGTAAT
This sequence comes from Calamus simplicifolius, assembly GCA_900491605.1. Taxonomy (NCBI): domain Eukaryota; kingdom Viridiplantae; phylum Streptophyta; class Magnoliopsida; order Arecales; family Arecaceae; genus Calamus; species Calamus simplicifolius. The sequence continues at coordinate 695,840 of UESW01004059.1, read as the reverse complement.
GGCTAGTTGAAGTGAACGTTAGATTGTTCAGAACATGGCCATCACCATTTAGGCCATGCGTTAGATGTGAAGTGGCTAAGAAATTTTTATAAATAATTAGAATTTATAAATGTTGAGCGAAATAATTAGAATTTGAGCTAAATTCCTCTCTTAGATAGCTATGATAGATTTGATTCCTAGATAAGGCAATGATAAAGTCCTTTCCAAATAAGAAGGTAAAATCTTACCTGAATTAGTTTGCGCCCCAAATAGGATGAGGATCCCAAATAGATTTTACGCCATGAATAAATTTTGAGTGGAGATCTGAGGATCAAAAGTATATTTTACGCCATGAAGGGTCTCATCCGAGTTCCTCTCAATTAATTACATGACATTGCAATAAATTCTTGGTTGCTTGATTGAACTTTAAAACTACAGTGTGCAATTCAAGAACTAACATGAGGTGGTTGCTACCTGGCAAAAGTGAAATTGCATGCAATAATAGGGCTCCAATTCGCAGCCTTGGCTAGCCATCCAGCGCCGGCACCGGCGAGTGTTTGGTCAAAGGAAAAAAGTATTCACTATCAAACAAAGAAGAACGTTCAACAAGAAGTAGATGTTACAAAATAAGAAGTAGATGATCGCCCGCCTGTAACAAAACAAGAAGTAGATGTTGCTTGACAGAAGCGAAACTACGCGTAGAGCTCCAATTTGTTGCCTTAACAGCCATACAGCACTATCAAATGCGTTGAAAATTCGTCTCCTTGCGTTGGTGAGCCTCCTCGCGTCAAAAGTAGCAAGATAAAACAAAAATGAACGTTGAACACCAAGCGTTGAAAATCTGTCCCTTGGGCCAATGAACAGCGACCTCCATCCTCCCACCGCCTGATACTTTTTTCTGGGAATCTTATCATTCGCTCTTCCGAAAAGATGGATCTTATGCTGGTTCTTGGGAATCGTCGTCATCATCTCAGTGGTCGAAAAAGACTGCGTAGTAAATGGAAACGACCGCCTCTGAAAGGGTCGAGGCGGAGGAGCAGCAGGTGATATCTGGAGGAGGGGAAGGAGGAGGAGGAGGAGGGAGAGGTACATGGAAGCACGCGGCGTTCCATGTTGCGACCACCATCGCCACGCCGGCGGCCTATGCTCCCTTACCCTTTGCTCTGGCCTCCCTTGGCTGGTCTCTTGGTATTCTCCTCCTCCTTTTGTCTTAGTTTTAGCGCTTTTTTTTTTCTTTCGATTTTCTCCTCTTCTCCATTTATACCTTTTTAGTTAGTCAGTCGACCTAGTTAATAGATTGATTCAATCCCTCAACAATCCGACCTTAGCTCAGTTGGTAGAGCAGGGGACTGTAATGGTGCAGTTAATCCGTCAGGTCGGAATCTTTTTTTTTTTCTTAAAAATATTTAAATTTATTTTTTGAAGGAAAACCATTGTCCTAACAATAACCATAATTTAATGCTGGAGTGACATATTTAAATTTTAATTAGTGCTGAAGTGAAAACACTCTCTCTCTCTCTCTCTCTCTCTCTCTCTCTCTCTGCCTGATAATAACTATTTTAAATGATTTTGTAAAGTGCCTCATCATGGGCTACGTGATTGTTTTGGATAAAATAAGCCCTCAAAAGCATTCTCTGCAAAAAGGCTGATTAAGGCATCTTTAAGCATTTTCCCGTGAGAATCATTGCTTGAGTTTACTGCTCAAATTCTCCTGGGACACTGCAATCCTTGTCTTTGTGGTGTGGTGCCACATCAATAAGCCTAGTAGCTCACTTTGAAGCCTCTGAGTGCCCAGAGGCTCAGTACTAGGAGAAAGAATATGCAGTTCAGTTGTACATAAGTAATAATAATCATGGTGTAAAAGATGAAATTAGACTTTATTAAAGTGGAAAGCATGTAAGTCTAAACCAAAAGCCCAGGTCTAAGACCAATCCAACATTGTGTAAATATAAAATTTTGGAATTGCAAATGTCTGAAACTCAAAAAAAATGTAAGCATGCTTGTTTTAAATTTACTCCATTAAATGAAGTGAAATGTATCAAGGTCTGCAAATTTGGCATCAAGATCCATATCGGTACATTATTAGTTTGATATGGTGCAGGTTGGTATCATACATGTATCCTGTACCGAGATAAGGTATCATTCTTTTTTACGCTTAATGAAGATTTATAATCTCATGGGATAGAGGTATCTTAGTTTTTTCATGAAACATGATGCCTCGCATCCCGTCTCATCTTGATCCTTAACCCGATACTTGCTTAGGAAGCTTTTTTTTAAAAAAAAATACAAAGTTTTAGTATTTTATTTGATTTTTTAAACATATTTAAACTTTAAAGTTATGTTTTTATGATAAATTGGATCTATTTAAAATTAACACTATAATGTGTTATGATCGAGATGAGATGAGATGGGCTGATTGAGATTAGTTCTGAAATCTTTCTGGGATGGAATAGTCAAGATGGCCCTCTTTTTGCCAGGACTTAAATCACTGCTCTTAACCACACCATACTAGCAGTTCAGGTTAATGCCAAACAAGATGGTTCGGTTCATACTAGTTTGGTTCATATCAAATTGAAGCTCAATATCTTACCGGTATGGTAGGGTACAGATCAATACAAATCAATATAGCAAACCTTGGTATATATCATGGAGCCTCAAAGTATGTTAGTTGACACATCACAATGTGAAGCAGAGCATTGAGTAGTACCAAGCCTATTTATACTGCCCAAAGGTTGCAAAAGTTCTACATCGTGCTTAACAGAACTTGACATATTTTTCATTACATGATGAGATATGCCTATATGGTACAGATTATTAATTTAAATTTCTGAGGATTTACATTAGAAAGCATCAATGCATACTAATATCTGATTTGAATTATCAAAATAGGAACAACCATACTATTGACAGGAAGCAAAAGTAATGATAAAACTTTGAAAAAGATACAGAAGAATGAAGAAACTGGGGATTCTAAAGGAGACAAGCAATTCTAAGGACTAATCTGCATTTATAGTGAGTTTTTAAACTTTGGAAGTTGTCTTCTTCTTAAGGAACTTCGTACATGAAAGAAAAGAGAGAATAACGTGGTTCTCATAGACCTTAGAGCATTTGGCGGCACCATAAGAAACAGTTCACTCAACATCAGATGCAGGGTGAATGAAAGGACTATACCATATCAAGATATATTTAAAGACTAAAGAGTCAAAATTGTTGCAGTGATACAAGTGAGATTCTTCCCAACATTAACAGAATCATAACATGTGCACCGTATGCAATTTAATAAAGAATTAAGAGGAACATGATGATTCAGACCTCGTCTCTCTTAGCTTAATCATACAAGCAATTTGGGATACAGATTGTGTTGAATAGAAATGAGCTGGATGAATGTGGTGAAAAGCTGCATATTGCTTAGCATTGAATAACAACTTTATAAGATGATAGTGTGACTTGTACATGGCTCATTGATTTTAGCAATAGGAAAGGCATACACTCAGAAGTGGGCATCACAATAATGAAAATATTAAGGCTATAGTTTGGTTATAGCCAAGAGGGTGAGTTTAAGGTTGAATGCATTAGAGGAGACAAATTGTTGTGCTGGTTATAGATGAAATCCTGCATTTGTGATCTGGCGGGACGTATGCTGAAGATTAGTTGAGGGCTTCATAATGAGGGGGATTTAGTAACCGCCAAAAGGTCAAAAGAGGATGGCAAGACCTAAGATAACTAAATAAAATTTTGGGCAAGAGAACTGATAAATCTTGCGTTGGTAGATAGATAACCCTCAAAAGGGGAACAGTGAGAAAGGATTTATTACTCTAACTTAAAACAAGTAGTAACTGGCTTTATGGAAACCACAATTAGCAAACCTTATCCTAAACTGGACCGATTTAAGAATCTCTCTAATGCTATTCAAGACATATAAAGGGCTTAACTAAGCCAACAGTAAGATTTGGCAGATCATATCTCACAGCTTTCATACAGGTTTCGCCAAGTAGCTTTTAATCTTTTTATTCGAATACAACACTATTTTATGGTTGATGTTTCACCAGCTTTGTGTTATCATCTGCATTACTTTGCAATACCAACTCCTATTCTTCCCTCAAGACATGTATACCTAATTTCTTATTTTCTATCTTCACCACATCAGTCGTCTTATCTTTATGCATTCTATGCATGGCCAACATTCATCAGTCATCTTATCCTTATGCATTCTATGCATGACCAACATTAAACCCATAGACATTATCCTCCTAAGCAATCAACCATAACACAAGTTTATATATTTTCCCTTTCTCCATTATACTCTAAAGATCTGTTGAGCTTTTGCTCTTTTTAAAATGAACTTGATGTTGGCTGCTAGGAAAAAAAAATGACAAGGTTAGGATATTAGTCACACGCACACATCTGATGAATGATTTTGATTCATTTGAATATAGACCCAAGAACACAATTTCTTTGAAAAGATTCTCCTATCTGAAAATGCCACATTAAGAAGTCTTTTTTCCCTCGAATATGGGAACTTAAATCACTTGAATCTTCATGAATATCTCAATTTTTGTTATTTGCACTATATTTTTTCAATAGAATCCTCCATATTTAGGCTATTAGAAGATTAGAATTGAATCTTGATCTTTCTGGTTTTCAGGCATCTGCAGTTTGGTTTGCGGAACACTTGTGACGTGGTATTCCAGTTTGTTAATTGCCTCATTATGGGAATGGAATGGAAAGAAGCACACTACTTATCGTCTACTCGCAAAGAGTATATATGGTTTGCTCTTTTTAATTAAAAATCTTTTACAAGGATTAATAAATTAAAGCATTTCTTCTTGATCATGAAGTAAACTAGTGTTTTAACATTTTCATTGCTTTGTGATCTATTACTTCCCCTAATTTATAAAAAAAATGTGGAGTGTTGTCTTCCAGAAAAGGGCTATCATTTAATGTCTTAAACACAGTCCCACACCACAAATATATGCGTGCGCACAATGTAACTGAAAGGAAGAAAAGCTCCATGGATCATTCTCTATTATCTATAAAGTAAAGAGGAAGTGGTAAAAAAATAAGAAAACAAAACAAGAGTTTGAGAAAAGAGAGGGTAAGAATTCATATAATTGATATGGTATAATTTGGCTCATAAACTTTAGGTATGGCATGCTAAACAAGGATTACACAACTAAACTCTACTCCTTATATTGCTAATGGTACACCTAAGACCATTTTTCTCTTGAGCCAGTGAACGAAGGCCTGTCTTTGCTTGTCTACGTTTTGAAACTTTAGAAAGAATATTAGCAGGACAAGGTTGTCTTTATATAAAGGAGAACAATTTCCTTTGCAGCAACTCGATCTATCTGTTTGCCTGTCTTGTAAAATAAATATTGATTGTTATAGTTTTCTTTTTAGGAAAATTGGGAGGTGTCTTCAAGTTATTAGGTTTTTATTTGGGCTTCAATATTTCCTATCAGCCTCAGGAGTGGATCAATAGGGATTTATGTCTTCACTGTCATGTGATTGTGATTAGTAGATAAAGTTCTCAGCCTTGCATGAAGTTTAGCTGTACCTGCTTGCAACTTAGGATGAATCAAAACTTTATGCATGCATTAATTGATTGATCAGGACCCTAATACTAGGTATAGTATTGATCACTCTCCTGACCACCATTGGAACAAACCATCTTTTGAAGAGTTTATTCACTTATCTATTTCAACCTGAGTGGTAATGCACGAATGCATGATCTTATTTTGATCTAGATTTCTAGTCACTTGGCAAATATTTTCTATAACCAATTTAGGCAAAAAAAATTCCTTGTTAGATATAGCTTCTTGAATACCAAGAATATGCACCAAATGAAACCATATCTTAATTTATATTCCTCTTCTTGAGACTTTTGCTCTAGTGAACTCTTGCAAATCATGTCAGCAAATGTAGGTCTACAGGTCTCTATTAGCTTAACAATCAAGGTATAATGAATTTGACATTTAGTTGAGAAGCATAGAGATTAATATTCTGGAAATCTTTCTTTTCATGCTGCTTTGCAATTCTGGAAGAGATACATCTCCATGTTATTAGGATTAAAGCACTTTAAAATCCTTTTTTGTTTGAAGTCTCTCACCATGCTATGAACATTGTATTTTGTGCTTATAGATATAAGCAAGTGAAATAGGTATGATCATCTTAGATTACTATATAAAAACATGCAAGATCAGAGTCCATTTCATAATAAGTATGATAAGTGTCAGAATTATTATATTTATTATTCTTGAATGGAAATGTGGCTCCATGATGTCGTTACAACTCCTGGATTTCATGCTGTGGTTACAAAAATTCTAGCAATCTAATGGTCATATGTTTTCTGTTGTCTATGCACACATTCATTCACCTATTATAATGCTCAGACTACAGGGCCATCACCAATTTTAGCTGTATAAATTGGCTTATAGGTCCTCTGCTCCATGTCTGTGGTTGTTGTATATTTGCAACCTTTTACTCTTTGAGAACATTGTTTTCCATGTCATGTGGCTTCAAAGCTCTCTCAGCATCCTAGCAAGAAAACTTGTAGTTCTGATTTATGCTGGATGAATTCTAATTTTGGCTGGTTCAGCATTTTCATGGCCCAAGGCTCTAGTTTTCGCTGTTTCCATTGGGAGTTATAATACGTTCCACAAGAAAGCCACCAAATTTATAGGTAAAAATTAAAAATAAAGAAAAAAATTATGTTAAAATATAGTTTGGGCATCATCTTAGGCTTTCAGATTTAGAACAGTCAAATATTAAATTTATTGAAGAAAAATATTTAAATATAGACGTTGGGTAAAATATCTAAAAAAATAAAAGGAAGAAATAAATTGGTAAAAAAAAAAATCAAACAAGGAAGGTGTTAAAAACAGGGAAAAAGAGGAGCAAAGTAGAAATAGCAGGATGGTGGCTGGGGATATTCAGAGAGAGCGGCTCAAGCAAGAGAAAAAAATAGGATAAGAATTGTTAAGAGATTGAACAATTCTTAACATAGAGAGACATAGAGAGAGAGGATTGTTTAGATGGAAAGGACAGAGATAGATTACTAAGTTACAAGATTTGAATTTAAGTGATGAAAGAAAATTTTCTCTCCATATTTACCCATGCAGTTGATTTCTATTCATTAAAATTATATGTGAATAAATAATTGAAATTCCACCCAGGCTCAAACTTAATAGACCCAAAAGCCCTGCAACACTCTTTTTTATATAACATAAATATAGATGGAAGGAGGCAAAAACTAAAGTTAGAAATTTCAAATTCAGGTAAAATTAAAAGAAAACAGCTTTTTCGTCAAACTTTCATCTAAAGAACCATGGTTTTATGTTGTTTTTCTGTTTCTCCACTGAATACATTATTTTTTCTTATAAGGATCCTGGGGTTATTGGTCTGTAACACTCTTTCAACAAGTGGCTTCTTTGGGCAATAACATTGCTATCCAAATCGCTGCTGGAAGCAGTCTTAAGGCAAGTCTTCCGCATCATGCATTTATTCAAACTAATGTATACCAGTTAACTAACTTGAATCATTTCTGGTTTTTCTCAGGCAGTTTATAAGTATTATCACAAGGATGGTAGTCTAACATTACAGCAATTCATTGTTTTCTTTGGGGCTTTTGAGCTATTTTTGTCACAGTTCCCAGATATTCACTCACTACGGTGGGTAAATGCCTTGTGCACATTAAGTACCATAGGCTTTGCTGGAACAACCATTGGTGTGACTATTTACAATGGTAAGTTCATGATACTTGTTTGCTCTGCTATATTTAATAGTTCAAATCAATAAATACAGATCAACTTTTCTCCTATATTTTTCAGTTTAAAGTGCTAGAATAAGCATGTAATATGACTTCTTTTAATTCAATTATTTTTTTTAACTCACTAAATATTTTTTGGGTTGCTAACTTCACCAAGTGTAAATTAACTTCTAGATTAAGGATAGTTGGGCTGGTAACAACTTCTAACAGGCTTCTTAATAATACTTTCTGTATCACTGTCCAGCCAAGAAGCCTTATGACTTATGACGTATGTGTACTCAAAGGAGAAATAGGAGGCATATATGAACTATGATATACATATCAAGACATGTTATATATCCAAAGATGAATACTTTTTTGTTATATAATCTATAATTACTGGTAGTCTGATACATTAGCCAAGCACATGCCATGCTAATAATATGTGCTTTTTATGGTATAGCCAAAAAAGTTAAGTATTCTGGCTCCCTGTGAATTTCTATGTTTTCTTGTGTAATCTCAAGTACTGCATGATTAACATTCTCCCAACTGAACAATTTACTCCATTTTTGTAGGCAGCCTTTATTACCCTCTACATTTCCATTTCTATCATAGGATCATAATTATTTAAGGCATCTACTTCTTAGAGCAATTACTAATTATATACTGGACAACATAAAGAATTACAGCTAGACTACTCGCATTCAAACATTGTAAAAAAACTAGCAGAGTAGTTAACAGGTGGTGGCAGGACAAGACATTGTGCAGTCCATCCTTGCAGCTGTTAAGGAAATATTTTTCAATGGATTTGTATTATATAAGCAGGAATGTGACCTTAAACCACTTCATTACAGTGGAGCTCAACAACCATCACAAGAATCAAATAATTAAAGAATTTATTTTTAAAAACATTCAACTTGGGAAGCACTTCAGGTATTCAAACAAGTAGATGAAGGTGAAGATTAGGACTAGAGCAAAGGGAGTGGGGGAGCTAATTCAAAGGCATGCACATCTGCTTCCCCTTCATGATCACTCTTGTGGACAAGTGTCATTATTTGGCTTGTGGGCCAGAAAAAGTAAGGCACCAACATGGTCCATTTTTTGAAAGAAAAAAGAAGTGACTTAAGGGACTGCTGGCGGATAAAAACAGGAGTATCCACATTCTTAACCGAGACAAGGGAAAACTCAAATGAGAGTAAAAGAATAAGAGTTATTTTGTTTTTTGAAAGAAGTAAAATAAATCAATTGGGAGAGATCATTTTTTTCATGAAATTTCACAATGAAACCATTAAAGAAAACTCAACCCATGCCAAATTAGGAGAAGGAGAATGCTGAGACTAGACTAAGGACAATGAGAAAAGAAGAAAGAGAAAACAAAGCCTAGACATAGGTTGAGGAAAAACTAAGTTATGAGAAGAGGAACAGCAATGGAGGGGCAGGGAAAGAGGGAAAGATAATGTAAAGCCAAAATAGGAGAGATGGAAAGGAAGAGAGGACCAAAGCCATGACAAAGGATGGACATGTTACCTGGAACATATGGATGATGGAATGCCATGTGCCATGCTGCAAACCTACTGGCTGTCTGAATAGCATTAGCAAGATCTCCAGCAAAGGGAAGATAACAAACATTCAATTTTCCACATGCTGGCCTTGAAGTGTTTTGTCCTCAGAAAAAGCTTTTCAACTCCCATCATCTCCTCCATCGTTCTTTGTATTCTTCCATCTCCACCTCTATTTGAGAATCCGGATTCCAAAGTTGCTTCTTTGCCTCTTCACAAGCTACAGAAACAAGATAATAGGGTTATAAGAGTCCAGGATCTTCGAAATTTTTTTTTTTTTAGCTTCTTGGTGTCATCTCTTCTGATATAAGTAAAATTTCTCATGACTCAAAAACAGGCATTTGGAGCAAAGAATAAGGACATGGCAATCAGGTAATGGATTGTTTACAATAATTTCCTAGGGTTCGCCTTTTCTCCTCCAAGATCTAAATTTTAAGAGCCTAGAATAACATTATGTTTCGGAAACTTCTTTTGTGTGCATTTGTGTGCATGTTTATATTATGTACATGTATATTATGTGCATGTTATACATGATTTAGAGAGAGGATTTTGCACTTGCTACAAAATTTTAGGATACATTAAGAACTAACAATGGTACCACTAATATTGCTTCTTTTTGCTCTTTAGTTTCACCATCTCTTTTATGTTGGATCCTGAGGTTGTCTGCTCATTTGTCTACAATTACACAAGGAAAATATTTTGATACATTTGTTGTATACAACATGTATCTAAACATGCAGTGGACATGCCATGAAACTAGTAATCCAATGCAGAAAATTTAATCAGGAAACAGTAGACAAAATGAATTACACAATCCCCAGGTTTTCTTTATGATGGTGGTTACCAAGTTTTCCTTTTATTGTAGGAGAAAAAATTGACCGAAATCAATCAACTACAGCTTGCAAGGAAGCACTTCCTCTAAGGTTTTCAAAGCTTTTAATGCTCTAGGTGCGATTGCTTTCTCGTTTGGAGATGCAATGCTTCCAGAAATACAGGTGGAACATCTTGGCATGACAATTTCATATGTATTGTCTGTTTCTGCTTGCACTGACCATTTTCTTTTTTTCTTCTGTACAGTTATGGATCTGTCTTTTACTGCTTAAATTGTTGTCTGGAATTGAATAAGTGTATCTGGGAAGATGGTATGCAAATTGAGCAAATCTATTGTAATTTGAAAAGTATTAATATTTATGTGAATAAGCTTGACTACATGAATTATATTGGAAGCTAGCCATAATATAAGCAGCACACATTAGAGTTAGTAAAAATCTGGTGGAAGAATTATGAATTTTTTTTATTAAGAAAAAGAAAGAATTATATTTTTTTTCATTGAAAAATGTTTTACACCTTAACTAGATGCCTGGGTAACTAAAAAGGAGAGTCCAACTATTATATTCATGCCATAATACAGTTTAGTTGAATGATGTCTCTGTATATGATTGGAAAGAAATATGAGATGAGAAAATGTTGTATGCTTAGCATTCATAAGCTTGTAGCTATATGGGGAGTCTTTTCTCTCTTTTTTTTTTTTTTGGTTATTGTGTTTCCAACTTTTTTGGTAAAAGGGAATTTTGACTTGAAGCAGCAAGAAAGAACTCTGAACTGAGTTAGTAATACTAGTAAGAGATCTTAGTTTCAACCAGTATATGTTTATGATGCTATTCAGGCATGTGACATTGGTATGAGATGTTCAAGTGTAAAAAAGGAATGGACACTTAAGTCCTTAAGAAACCTGACAGCAGAGTGAAAGATTTCTAGACTCAATACCTGTATATTTTCAATGTTTTTCAAAGAGGTGACATGAGTGTCAAGTCTCCATCTGTCCAGAAGAACCTTAAAGAATTCTAACATTGCAAAACAAATAGTGCATCTGCAAATGTGTTTAAAGATGTGTATATATGTATACAATGCATAAGCAATTGAACTAACTGTGGTATAATTTGATGAAAATGACACCCTTCCTAAATATTATGTTCAAATTCACTATTTTACTAAAAGTTGCAGAAAAGTGACATATAATAGTGATGAGTTCGTGGTTTGATGTGTTGAAATAATGAGTGTGGATGAAGTGTACAACCGCCTGACAGGTCAATAATCCAAATTTAATGAATTCAGATAACAGTTAATGTTTTTACATGATTTTTATAATGAATCTGGTATTCCAATTTGAGATTCACATGGACATATTTATATATATGATAAGACCTTTAGATGCTGCAATTAGAAAAAGTGGCCTTTTAACAATCCATGGTAAGGATAGAGGTAGAGGTAGACCTAAACTAATATGGACAAATAATTAAAAATGATATAACTATTTGTAATTTGAATTTCAACTTACTCCTGAATAGAGCAGAGTGGAAGAAGCAGATTCATGTAGCCGACCCATATAGTTGGGAAAAGGCTTAGATGAGTTGAGTTGACTTAAGTGATATCAATTGACTGGTTGGTGTTTTATTGATCATAATAATATATAGATATGTGACTCTTTTTACCAGAATACTGTAAAGAAACCTGCAAAGAAGAACATGTACAAAGGTGTATCAGCTGCATATGGAATTATTGTTTTGTCATACTGGCAACTGGCTTTCACTGGTTATTGGGCATTTGGGTCCCAAGTTCAGCCCTACATCTTGTCCTCCCTCATTACTCCAGGATGGACCATTGTCATGGCTAATATATTTGCTGTTATTCAAATATCCGGATGCTTTCAGGTACCTTCTCTTCAACCCTATCAAAAGTGGTGATTTAACACATCTGCATCTTGATGTAGTGCAGATGAAGCAAGCAATTTAAAACATATTTATTGATGAATTTTCACTTTTACACATCTTCAGAGATAAGCAGCATGGTCCTAATTTCAGATATACTGCAGACCAACGTATGCATATTTTGAAGAATGGATTCTGTCTAAAAATACGACTTATGGCGTGCGCATCCAAAATGCTCTATTGAGACTTGTTCTTACGTCAATCTATATGACTTTGATTACTCTAACTGCTGCAGCAATGCCCTTCTTTGGAGACTTTGTTTCCATTTGTGGAGCTATTGGGTTTACCCCTCTAGATTTTGTATTCCCAGCCTTAGCTTTTCTAAAATCTGGAACAATGCCCAAGAATGGCAGACTGAAACTTCTGGTGCAGATAATTAACTTTGCCATTGCTATTTGGTTCTCTTTGGTTGAAATACTGGGTTGCATAGGTGCAGTCAGATTCATTGTCATTGACATCAAGACATACAAGTTCTTTCATGACATGTGATCTTATATTTTAGCTTGTCCAACTGCCACTAGTCTGTTGATTAGCTTTTTGGATTATGGACTTAAGCCTGCGGGTATGGATTGAGTTACAAAACATTTAAAGTAAATCTGCAGTCCCTACTTTTTTTTTTAATAGAAAAAACAGACATCTTTAAACACTAATGATCTGTAAGTACCCCTAGTGCACATCATTTCCATTATGTCAAAGATTGCACATTATCTTGCCTATAGGTACTTATATAGTTAAAAGTTGCAGGTTATGCTGTCAGACGTAATGGCAGTAAGTTGGACACTGTCAAATTGGTTCCATATGGTGCATGGAAGTGTTTGATCTTACCAAAGCTTATTCGACAAACTCAGGAATTCGATTTAAATCTGATGATTTGTATTATGTACTTCTTTTGAGAGAATTGTATTACGTACATAAGTAATCATTGTGCTGCTGTTATAGCTTACTTGGACAGCATGACTACTTGTTTGATGAGGCTGTGGTTTGTGAATATATGCATCAACAAATAATTATATGAAATCACTTTACTTTTACTGTCTTCTTAAACAGTCATAGTCCTGCAGATAGAATCGAGATTACATGACCAAGTTGGTTGATTCTGCAACAGGTGGTGCAGCATAGCTGGATTGGAATTGAAGGGGCTTATCTGAAAAAAAATAGAATGTATGGTGAACCTAATGAACATCATCTAGAACACTTAGCTCGATCAGCATGTGGGACTTCTTTATTTATTAAGTGATTTAGGAATTTATGGTAGCTAATAGCATGCCTTGTTTTCTGAGGTGTCAGTTATTAGCTACAGAGCCTAAAAATCTGTAGTTATGTCTGTATCTATATCTCAACTTAACTTAACTCAACTCATCTAAGCCTTTTTTTCTAACTATATGGAGTTGGCTACATGAATTTGCTTTCTCCATTTTGCTCTATTCAGGAATAAATCGACACTCAAATTACCTGTATCTATATTAATATCCATATATTTGTGGCTAGACTCATGTTTTGTAGCTACACTAGATTGATTGCGGAAATTGTCTTCCATCAGAAAAACAAGTAGAATCAAAACTCTTGAATCAAGATAGCTATGTGCCATTGGATTAGTGGATGCGAGGGGTACTTACAAGGACTGACAAGAGAATATCAATGAGATTGTATAAGCAGTGGTAGCTGCCTTGGTTCCTAGTTTTTCAATTTTTTAATTTGAGGTATTTATTTGCAATTCAATTTTGTAATTTTAGTTCTTTATATTTTGTTTGGAATTTTTAAATTTATCCTATATTTTTCATATTTTGTACTTTGTTTAATTATTTTCCTTTTTTATATTTTTTTACTATATATTTTAGTTCATATTTCCAATCTTCCGATTTTTTTTATATTTTATATTTTTAAGTTCTATTCAACTTTTTCATCTTAAACATTTATTTTAGTTTATTTTTCTTTTTTCCATTAGTAACCTAATTCCTTTAAATGGATTGTGAACTTTTATTTTTTTGGTGAATATTGCACATCCCTCTTTGCTGACACTGAGTTATGCTCTTTCCAAATGCTCCAACATTTTTTGAAGCCCAGATTACTGTCTAAATGCTATTCATGCAACATGAAGCCAACCATCACCTGGCAAGAAATTTCTTGAGTTCTATTTATTTTCCTAGACATATATCCATGTTATGGACATTAATCTTTGTTCAAATTGATCTTGGAATTCCCTTGACTTTACCTGCTATGCATTTCTATCAGCAAGCACTTTGTCTATATTGCACCAGTTGTGGTTTCATGAAGTGAAAAATGCACTGCTCTTAGTAGCTTCTTCTTTCCTGAAAGCTTGAGGGGCTCATAAATAAGATTGCACAACAATGATACACTTGAGAATTTGTGGTTTCAGTTGTCCATCGGTCGGAGTGCTAATAGGATGATATAAAGCAAATAGGAGGTGCTGCAAAAGTGCTCATGATGAAGACTATATTCAAGGGAATTTAACTTCACAGGCTATAGAGGCATGCTTTCACGGAAGGCTTCACTTGACTCCAAGGCAACAGTTAAAAAGAGTTAGGATGGCCCATGGGTAAAGCATGAAGGACCAGTAAAAAATAATTAACCCTTAAATAATCAAAAAGTTAATATGGCTCCGACATATACTCGATAGCCGACAAGACCAAGTAATAGTCCAAAGCACTAGGAGTGACTTATTCTAAGATAAATTCATGCACACTTTGAGAATATTAGATGCGGAGTACAGGGCCATATCTTATGAAAAAGTTTTTATACATCGTTTTTGATACAGCATATTTATGTGGGTTATATCATCTGTTTTTATTGATCTACATAAATTTTATATAACTTGATACGATAAGACAGGAATATCATCTTAAATTTTAACATGACGTGCATTAATATCTATTTAATTTTTTTTTAAAATTTATGTACAGACTGCGGTGCACGTTTTCTGAATGGGTATCGTAATTTTATAACTACGGTATTATAAATTTATAACTGGGATGTCATGAATTTTTTGGACTACTGAATGGGTGTCTTAATTTTATAACTACAGTATCGTAAGTTTACAACCGGAGTGTCATCTTAAATTTTGACATAACGTGCATTAATATCAGCTTTTTTTAAAATTTATGTACATATACGTTTTCTGAGTGGATGTCATAATTTTATAACTATGGTGTCGTAAATTTATAATTGAGATGTCATTTTTTTTTAACTTTCTTAATGGATGTCTTAATTTTATAATATTGTTGACCCAATTATTGATTTTGATGATTAACAAAAGTCATGAGTATATTTCTTATGTTTCTAATAAATTTGATAAGTGTTTCAAGAATTAAGATTGGTTATTCATCAATATGTTACTTAGAAAGTCAGTTTCAAGTTAAATTTAAATGAAATTTATGTAAGTTCAGAACTTGGAGCCGACACCCTAAATCTTCAACAGTGTTGATTTTCGGCACGCTTTGGAGTTGACACCTAAATTTCTGGAGCCGACACATGAAAAGTTGGAGTCGACACCTGCAGAGTGTAGAGCCAACTCCAGACCAGTTACAGAGAGTGATATTTTCGGACACTGGTGGAGCTGACACCTTTAGAAAGTTGGAGCCGACTCCAGATCTCATTGAGCCGACACTTCAAAATCTTGGAGCCGACACCTTGACGGACCGTTTATTACTATTTTTAGGATCCCGATTTGGAGCCGACACCTGAAGACCTGGAGTCGACACCTCCACGTCATAAATGGATTTTTCAAGTTTTCAACGGATATATTTTCTTACCTAATCTTTAACGAATATATTTTCTTTTGGTAAGGTACATCCAAGGACAACTCTAATGGCTATTTTTCACCTACTCATGGATTGAAACGCCTATAAAATAGGATTGAATCGTTTGAAAAAGAAGAACGAAAAAAAAACAGTGAAACGAAAAGAAAAAAAAAAGGAGAAATCAAAAATCCTTCTTCAAGAAATTTTATGAGCCAAAGCCTATCCACTATTGAGAGTTAGAAGAGGAATCCAAAAGAGCCAAAGGAGCTATTTCAAAGGATTTCCCTAGTTTTGAAGAAGAAGGAGAAGAGCCCTAAATCTTCAACCGTTTCTTCACCAAAATCTCTTCAAGTGCTCTAGTTCCATTCAATTCAAAAGAGAATGAGAAGAAAAGAAGAAAAGCTCAAGCCCTACATTGCTTCAGAAATCAGGCTTTTCTATTCCCATTTATTACATTGCTTATTTGCTCATTAAGGAGTTGTTATGTTGTAAACTTTTATTGATTTGCTGTTTGTCTAATTCAATCAGGGGATTGAATTAGTGGAGGTAGTTAACCTCGGGGTAAGCTAAGTTAGCTTACGTTGGGTTTTGTGCTGGTGAGCCCGAAAAAACCAGCTGGGTTCGTTGTGACCCCAGAAAAATAATAAGTTTGAGTTGTGAGCTTGTAAAACAACTCGACTGTAATCAAGTGGATTATAGTGTGGACCCAAGTGGCTTGGGAGTGGACGTAGGTGTTGGATACACCGAACCACTATAAAATCTTTGTGTTTGCCGTGCTTTGTCTCTCTCTATCTCTTTATTTGTGCTTAGCATTTATCTATACATTGCACTCAAGCATTTTCATATCAAAGCACATAGTTTTAAAGGTTAAAATTTTAAAGAACCCAATTCACCCCCCCTCTTGGGTTGCCATCTGGGCCAACAATTGGTATCAGAGCAAGTGCTCATTTGAATTTGATCTACACGATCAAGAGTAAAGATCCAAATGGCAGCTCAAGTTGGATCATCTTTCTGAAGGTCAATCCACTAATAGACCTCCCTTGTTTAATGGACCAACTATTCATATTGGAAAGCAAGAATGAGGATATTCATTCAAGCTTTATATGAATTATGGAGTGTTATAATTAATGGACCTAGCACACCCACACACATAGTTGATGGTTCTATTGTTCCTAAGCCCGAAAGGGATTGGAATGATGATAGAAAATGGCTCAGCTTAATGCTAAAGCCATGAATGTTTTATATTGTTCCTTAGATGCAAACGAATTTAATCGATTTCTACATGTAATTCCGCAAAAGAAATATGGGATAGATTAGAGGTTACCCATGAGGGTACAAATCAAGTTAAAGAATCTAAAATTAATATTTTATTCATAAATATGAATTGTTTAGCATGGAACAAACTGAAACTATCACATGCATGTACACTAGATTCACTGATATTGTAAATGGTTTGAAAAGTCTTGGTAAGACCTATACTAATTCTGAACTTGTTCGTAAAATTCTTAGGTCACTTCCAAGATCATGGGAAGCAAAGGTGACTGCAATCCAAGAAGCCAAGGACCTCAACACTTACCTTTGGAGGAGCTACTTGGATCCTTGATGACCCATGAGTTAACCATGAAGCAACATATAGAGGAAGAAGTCAAGAAGAAGAGAACTATTGCTCTTAAGGCTGCAGAAAGTGAGGAGAGCAGCAGTGATGATGAAGATGATGATGAGACTGCTCTCCTTGCTAAGAAATTTAAAAATTCATGCAAAGGAGACCCTTCCACAAGAAAAATCTGGAATAAAATGGAAGGAGAAAAAGAAAAAGAGAAGGACAAGGACAAAGAAAAAGACCCCTTAATTTGTTATGAGTGTAAGAAACCGGGCACTTTAGATATGATTGTCCTCAACTAAAGAAAGCCTACAAGAAGAAGAAGAAAGCCTATGTTGCAACCTGGAGCGACAGCGATGAATCCTCTTCAGAGGAAGAACAAAAAGAAGTTGCAAACATTTGCTTTATGGCAAACGACGACAACGAGGTAAGTTCTGAAAATGATTTACATTTGATGAATTGTTTGAAGCTTTTAATGAACTAGTTGATGATTTTAAAGTTTTGAAAAAGAAATAAATTTTTAAAAATGATAATTAAATTCTTAAAGAGAAAAGATAATCTTACTCATGAGATTAAAGATGCTGAAATCTGAAAATGAAATTTGAAAGAAAAAGGAATCAATTTCCAATGAAAATGATAAATTAAAGAAGGAAGTTGAAAATATAAGAATATAGTTGATAAATTTACTATAGTTCTGAAAAACTTAATTTATTATTAGTAATCAAAGAGCTATATTTGATAAGGCTGGATTAGGATATAGGCCTAACATAAACAAAAAATTTGAAAAACTTTTTGAAACAAAATATTTACATGTCATATTGTAAAAAAGGCCATAAATCCTATGAATGTAATGCAAGAAAAGTAACAAGAATTTAAGTAGTAAAGGAAAGAAAATATGGGTTCCCAAAGGAACAATCTTTATGCTACTAACCATGAAGGACCCAAGAAGGCTTGGGTACCTAAATATAAACTTGATCATTTTGCAGGAGTGTCTTGCGGCCAAAAGATCAAAGCGAAAGTGGTATCTCGATAGTGGCTGCTCAAGACACATGACGGGTGACAAGGATCAATTCATCACCCTTGAAAGCAAAAGAGGAGGAGTTGTTACGTTTGGTGACAATGGCAAAGGCCAAATCATGGGGTTTGGTAAAATTCAAATAACTCCACATATATTGAAAATGTTTTATATGTCAATGGTTTAAAACATAATCTAATTAGTATTAGCAATTATGTGATAAAGGTTTTAAAGTATCATTTGAAGCTTCTATCTGCACTGTTTCTAATCCCATTGATAATAGCATTGTTTTTGGAAATAGAAATGGCAATGTATACTTGATTGATTTAGACAATTTGTCTACTAGTAATCATTGCTTAGTTGCTAATAATGCTAATATGAATGAGATTGGTTGGTTATGGCATCGTAGATTAGGTCATGCAAGCACACACCTAATTTCAAAATTAATTAGAATGGATTTAGTAAAAGGTCTTCCACAACTAGATTTTGAAAATAACAAAATTTGCGATGCATGTCAATTTGGAAAACAAACTAGAAACTCTTTCAAAACTAAAAATATTGTTTCCACTTCTAGGCCACTTGAACTACTTCACATGGATCTTTTTGGACCTACTAGAACCACTAGTCTAGGAGGAAAGAAATATGGTCTTGTGATTGTAGATGATTATTCTAGATACACTTGGGTATTATTTTTAGCTCATAAAGATGAGACCTTTCCATATTTTTGAAATTCTTCAAGAAGGTCACAAATGAGAAAAACAACACCATAGTGTCTCTTAGAAGTGATCATGGCACTGAATTTGAAAATCATTTATTTGAAAACTTTTGCATTGAAAATGGCATCCATCATAATTTTTCAGCACCTAGAACACCACAACAAAATGGAGTTGTAGAAAGAAAAATAGAACTTTAGAAGACATGGCCCGTACCATGCTATGTGAAAGCAACCTACCAAATACTTTTGGGCGGAAGCTATAAACACGGCATGTTACATTCTTAATAGAGCTTTAATTAGGCCAATCATTAAGAAAACTCCTTATGAACTATGGAACAATAGAAAACCAAACATAGTTACTTTCATGCATTTGGTTGTAAATGTTTCATTCATAATAATGGTAAAGATAATCTAGGAAAATTTGATGCAAAATCTGATGAAGGCATTTTCTTAGGATATTCAACATCTAGTAAAGCCTATAGAGTGTTTAACAAGAGAACTTAATTGTAGAAGAATCTATTCATGTAATTTTTGATGAATCTTTAGCATCGAGTTCAGGAAAAATTGATGATGA
>UESW01004059.1:572181-674353 GCA_900491605.1 Calamus simplicifolius | reverse complement strand
GACAGTTTCGTATCATTTGAAACTTTCAATTTTTCACTGAAACATTCTTGGAGTCGACACCACAGTTGGTGGAGTTTGACGCCTGTTTGTGTTGCTCTGTCTGTGTTTCTGGGAGCCGACACCTGGCTTTGCGGAGCTGACTCCATTTTGAGCACTGACTATTTTAGCGAGTTGGAGCCGATACCTCGCTTTGCGGGAGTCGACACCTGGTGGACCCAAATCGACTATTTTAGGGCAGAGTCGACACATCTCGTTTTCTAAAATCCTCAAATCATCTCCAAATCCTTCCCTACTTCACTCAAACCTCCGAATCCTTCCAATCTACCATTCCCTTGCTTCCAATGGCACCAAAGCATCGTGGATCATCCTTTGGAGTGCCCATTACAACTGGAAGAAGGACTGCGAGGCGTCCGGCTCGCCAACCGTCGCCCAGTTCGTCCTCAACCTCCTCTTCCTCAACCCAAAGTGTGAATCCCTCCACTTCATCCCCTCAAGTTGATTTATTAGCAGGAAAGATCATTACAACTGGTAAGAAAGTGGATTTCGACTTTTTTGATTCAGAGGGTTTTTCATTAGGAAGACAATTAAAGGAAATGGGTTGGGAACGTATTTGCTCATTGGATATCCCAACCTACCCTAGTCTAGTAAAGAAATTTTACAATAATTTATCTAGAGGAGATGGTGGGCTTGTTACTCATTCAGAGGTTCTAGAATTCATTTGATAGCCGAAATTTTAGGGAATTTATTGGAAATCTCTGCTATTGGTTTGATAGCGAGTGCACACAGTGAGAGAGGTGTAGCACTTTCGTGATTACTTGGCAGAGAGATGACTGATTTTGAGGAAGTGAGTGCTAATTAGCTACCCCTAGAGCTTAGATTGCTTCACAACATTTGTAGCCAGATCTTATTTCCTAAAACTGGACGTTTTGAGTATGTCTCGGAGCGAGACATTGTAATTATGGACAGTGTGATCACGAGGCAGCCTCTTAATCTACCAGGAATGATTATTGGATACATGGCAGAGGCTGACAGCAGGAAGAGAGCTACACTTCCTTATGGCATGGTTTTGACAAGAGTATTTCGAAGCTAAGGAGTTAGCATTCTGGAAAATGAGCCCCTGAAGAGACTTCGGCACACTGACTATTACAGTTCTGCTACTTTGCACCAAATGGGTTTTAAGAAAGTAAATGGAATTTGGTTAAGGAAAGGATAGGATGAGTTGAGAGCTACTAGAGTTGACTCTGTGGTCCATGGACCTTCCGAGGTAGGACCCTCAGATAGGCATCACTCACCTGCACCGAGTTGTTCAGTACCCTCGAAGGCACCCCCGGCGACTCCAGCTCCTGCACCTACAGTTGCACCTGTTTCTGCACCCTCTTTTATAGTTCTTCTGATTTTTCTGATATTCAGTTAGAGCAGCTTAAAAATCTTTTGGCTAGTCATGAAGATAGGATAAAAGCTGAGATTGAAGCTAAATTTTTGAATATAAAGGAGATCATCTACTCTATAGAAGACAAGGTTACAAGATTTGGTTCATCTTTTGAAACTTCTTCAGAGGCTTTGAAGTCGGACTTAAAGCTTATTTTTGAAAAGATCAAAGATATAGGAGGAGACTTAGATATTTATTCAAAATGTAATGCGGAGCTTCAAGACAAAATTGTTACTGCATCTGCTTTCATTGATGATAGATTAAAAGACTTCATGAATGTTCAAAAGGAAGGAATGGGAAAGATTTTAGAAGAATTGCAAAGACTTCTTAGATTTGGTCTTTAGAATCTTAGTTTTGATGTTTTGATGTAATTAGAAGTTGATACTTAGTTTTGATGTTTTGATGTAATTAGAAGTTGATACTTAGTTTTGATGTTTTGATGTAATTAGAAGTTGATGTTTAGTTGAATATGTTTTGATGTTTTAATTGAAGTAATATTTTGTTGTAGTTCAATTATCATGTAATGTTTCGATACTTTTAATGAATATTTGCTATCTTTGAATCTTAATATTGAGTAACTTGAATTGAATGTTGATTCACTTAATGTTTAATGCATTGATTTTAATCTATATTATTTACATCTTCTTAACCTTTTTATTGATTACAAAAAAGGGGGAGAAGTAAATGATAGTTGTATATGCATAAAAGGGAGAGAAGATAATTATATATATACATTGAATGAATTTAATTAATTAGTATCAAGCATTGAATGAACTTAATTGAATGAATTTCATTAATCAATTGGTATCAAGCATTGAATGAGCTTGATTGTAGCTTAATTGTATGAATTACAATGATAAAATGAAAAGATATTAATTTGAGTATCATAGGGGGAGCTACCTCATTCAGGGGAGCTTAACTATGAGAACTCTTCTCTGTTTTGAAACTCTCACTAATTAATCATGCATATACTCAATGTTTTTGTCATCATCAAAAAGGGGGAGATTGTTGATCCAATTATTGATTTTGATGATTAACAAAAGCCATGAGTATATTTCTTATGTTTCTAATAAATTTGATAAGTGTTTCAGGAATTAAGATTGGTTATTCATCAATATGTTACTTAGAAAGTCAGTTTCAAGTTAAATTTAAATGGAATTTATGTAAGTTCAGAACTTAGAGCCGACATCCTAAATCTTCGGAGCCGACTCCAGAGAGTATCAGAACAGTGTTGATTTTTGGCACGCTTCGGAGTCGACACCTAAATTTCTGGAGCCGACACATGAAAAGTTGGAGTCGACACCTGCAGAGTGTGGAGCCGACTCCAGACCAGTTACAGAGACTAATGTTTTCGGACACTGATGGAGCCGACACCTTTAGAAAGTTGAAGCCGACTCCAGATCTCGCCGAGCTAACACATCAAAATCTTAGAGTTGACACATTGACGGACCGTTTATTACTATTTTTAGGATCCCGATTTGGAGCCGACACCTGAAGACCTGGAGCCGACACCTCCACGTCATAAACGGATTTTTTAAGTTTTCAACGGATATATTTTTCTTACCAAATCTCTAACGGATATTTTTTTTTTTGGTAAGGTACATCCAAGGATAACTCCAACGGCTATTTTTCACCTACTCATGGATTGAAATGCCTATAAACGAAAAGAAAAAAAGGAGAAATCAAAAATCCTTCTTCAAGAAATTTTCTGAGCCAAAGCCTATCCACTATTGAGAGTTAGAAGAGGAATCCAAAAGAGCCAAAGGAGCTATTTCAAAGGATTTTCCTAGTTTTAAAGAAGAAGGAGAAGAGCCCTAAATCTTCAACCGTTTCTTCACCAAAATCTTTTCAAGTGCTCTAATTCCATTCAATTCAAAAGAGAAGGAGAAGAAAAGAAAAACTCAAGCCCTACATTGCTTCAGAAATCAGGCTTTTCTATTCCAATTTACTTACATTGCTTATTTGCTCAATTAAGGAGCTGTTATCGTTGTAAACTTTTAATTGATTTGCTGTTTGTCTAATTCAATCAGGGGATTGAATTAGTTGAGGCTGTTAACCTCAGGGTAAGCTAAGTGTAGCTTACGTTGGGTTTCATGCTGGTGAGCCCGAAAAAATCAGCTGGGTTCATTGTGACCCCGGGAAAACAACAAGTTTGAGTTGTGAGCTTGCAAACAACTCGACTGTAATCAAGTGGATTATAGTGTGGAACCAAGTGCTGCTTGGGAGTGGACGTAGGTGTTGGATACACCGAACCACTATAAAATCTTTGTGTTTGTCGTGCTTTGTCTCTCTCTATCTCATTTATTTGTGCTTAGCATTTATCTATACATTGCACTCAAGCATTTTCATATCAAAGCACAGTTTTAAAGTGTTAAAATTTTAAAAAACCTAATTCACCCCCCCTCTTGGGTTGCCATCTGGGCCAATAAATATGATGTCGTAAGTTTACAACCAAGGTGTCATTTTAAATCTTCACATGATGTGCATTAATATCTGTTCAGCTTTTTAAAAAAATTATTTTTTTTTAAAATTTTGTACAAACACGTTTTCTGAATGAATATCGTAATTTTATAACTATGGTGTCGTAAATTTACAATTGAAATATTGTAATTTTTTTTTGACTTTTGAATGAATGTTGTAATTTTATAACTATTATATCGTAATTTTAAAACTGGAGTGTCATAATTTTTTTCATCGGAATATCATAAAGCTGTCTTAATATTTTTAATAGATATCGTATGCATATGGACCAATAAGAAAAGACAGTGCAACCCACGTAGGACTTACTACACTGGATGCAGTGTACAAAATCTTTTCCCATATCTTATATATAAAATTTGCTATATATCCAAGTCAAATATCAGATAGCAAAAGTGAAAATAGAATAGTCAACCCAAAACCATTTCAAGTTGAAACGTGCATCGGCCCATTTGATTTAATGTCTCACCATTATATCATATATGTTTTCTCACTAACCAACCAACCAAAGACAGTACAGGATGATATTGTCTCTTTTTTTTAAAACAAAATTTTCAAGCTTGACTGCTCCAATTTTGAATTTAATTTCATTAATCAAATTGATAATTTACATGGCAATTATTGTTAATAGCTACAAATGCATGATTATATTTCTTCCACTTAAGCCCCATTGCTTTGGAAAATCGGTTCAGATACACAGTTTATCAGCAGCAGTTTCCGTCATTCCAGTTTGCTGATCCTGGATGGAATTCATTGATGTCTGAATGAAATCGATCGAATCTTCTTTATCTTCAAAATTATCAGACTCATCGTATTCATCACTATCACCATGTTCATCACCATCTTCATGATCATCACCACTACCACCACCATTAATGGCGTTATTATCAATTCTGTCATCTTCATCACGATCAATGTCCATAGCAGTATCAAAAGTACGCAGATAAGCCTCATCAGCCTCATCCTGCAAATAACAAAATAAGAGGATCACTCTTTGGAAATTCCATTTTCTTAACATACAAAAGATATGCCATAGTTGGTCTTCTGTTAATAATTTATATATAGCTCAACTTGGTCCAGTCAGAAAAATGACTGGGGGAGATCAAGCATGAATTGTTGAAAAATATTTGACCCACTTTGTACAGTCATTTTCAGCAAGCAGTTTCCCTTCTCACAAAATTGATAGCTGATGGTAAATGCAATTATATCTACCTCTGTATCTTCATCTTCAGTGGA
The DNA here is from genome assembly GCA_900491605.1 of Calamus simplicifolius. NCBI lineage: Eukaryota > Viridiplantae > Streptophyta > Magnoliopsida > Arecales > Arecaceae > Calamus > Calamus simplicifolius. The sequence continues at coordinate 669,210 of UESW01004059.1, read as the reverse complement.
ATATGCAGAGTCCAGTCTGGCATACAAGTCCTCATCCCCTTGGTCTTTTACATTGTCCATTTGGACCTGACATAAATTAAAATTTTCAGTGGATGTACCAAAAATATAAAAGTATTTTAACAAGAAGCTCATATTAGAGCTTCACCCCAAATTGAGCTCATACCAATTCAGATCTTAACTGCTCCACACCATGGCGTAATTTTGAGATATGGCGGCTAAGAGCCTGTTTCAGAGAGAGAATTATTAAACATCATAAAACTACTGAGACATGAACCTGTTCTTTGCATATAGCAATCCAAATCATGTGGCAGTTCATAAATGGACTCTCTCTCTCTCTCTCTTTTTTTTTTCCTTTTCTTCCGATCATACATTCATTCTTGCATGGCTAAAACTTAATTTATTTTTTTGTGTAGCATTAAAGTATAGCTTACCTCATGCCTTTGAAGCTCTATGGATCGTGCTAGAGCTTTCCTTTTAGTCAATAAATTCTTAGGCCTCAAGGTAGGAGGTCGACGATAGTCCTTTCCTCGGTACACAATAATGGCATACCCTTTAGAGACCTTGTCCACTGACACCAAGACACCTCCACTCTCAGCTTCAAGTGATAAAGCAATGCTCTTAGCCTGTGCAAAAGTTCTTGCTTTCACAATGACCTTAACGAGTTCCCTGTACTTCCAATGCAAATGCATGTTTTCTACTGTACCAGCAAAGACTCCTCTCCTCCCTGAAACCATTAGCATGATTAGAACATAGGATAGTTTATGGAAAACAAAAACTTGCAGGTGATAAAAATAAAATAACATGTATTGGGGGAAAATCCAGAAACTATACAGTACTTGTGCGTGTGCATAGGAAGAATTAAAGATAAATGCATATTTAACAAGAAAATATCACAAAATTTTCTGAATAATTTGTTAATTGTCATCAGAAGAAAGATAGATGCATAAAACATGAATTGCTCATTATCCACCGAAAATTATTGATCAAGCAAAAAAAATTCCTTTTTCTTTACACGAGAAGATCTGGAGTGTTAAAAACAAGGACCATCATGCAAACTTCAAGCTATTTGTTACATAAATGCATAGGCCAAAGAGAATTTAAGCTGTAGTTGGTGCCAAAGATACCAAGGAGCAAAAAAGCTTTCATCCTTGTCCCAAGCTTGCGAAAATAAATCTCTCCTCCTCAGTAATGCTTTCAGGATCTACAGTACATACAGCTGGCTTCAGGGATTCTTCCACTTTGGCTAAAGCTTTTTCAGCTTTCATTAACCTGCATTCAGCCTGTGTCAATCAAAATGCAAAAGAATATTAGGTCATAAATACACAGAAAATGTAATGTCATGGTACACTATCAATTGCCATACCATACTGTACTTGTATCGAACCGAAATTGAGTACCGATGTGTATCAAGTATCGGTACATTGAACTAACATGGGCATCAAGCATACTGATATTGTACCAATATGATGCAGGTATAAGATTTGGTACCAAGACAACGAACCTTATACAATGTGACTCAGAATTTGTACTAACTTATTATTTCATAAGACATATACAAATTGTTCTTAAAACATGTCTGTACAATTAAATCTCCATGTCCTTTAAATGTGCTCCCATAAGGAAGGGATACCGATTGCTGTTTTAAAACAGCCAAGGTAGCTTCGTATTTATAACATCAGAGAGAACATAAAAAAGTTCATGTACTCTTCTAGAGTGTTGCCTAATCTGAGAAACCAGCTTACGTTGCAACACCAAGAAAAAATGTAGGATTTAATATGGTCTATGTTTCATCCTCAAATTGATCAAGGACAGACCTAGCTATAAGTTTAATTTAGGGTGCCCTTCAAACCTAGGATTTAATATGGTCTATGCCCGTCTCACCAACATTATAACATGGAGGAAAGGAAGGGGGGAAGAACAGATACCTCAAAAGGCCTTCATACTTATTTATTTGTGATGGCAAGTTATGCATGTAGATTTTGAACAGTGATAGAAAAAAGTGTGTCCTTGTCATAGCAGTTATCAATATAATAAGATGACCTAATGACATTCATAAGAGAGTACAAGGCAACTTGTTTGGCTGGATGACCATGAAAAAAATAGGAGTACAATTCAATATCTAGTCACTTTTAGTTGGTGAATCAACAACAATCAGGTCCCATGCGATGTTACATAAAAGTATACAGCTAGGATAAATGTATACAATGGATGGATAAGTGTGTACATTGAGAATATAAGTGTATACAATGAACAGATAAGTATATACATTCATAGGAGAAGTGTGTATTATGGGCGGATAAGTGTATACATGAACTAGGAGTTATAGAACTAGTCAACAGAAACTAAAAGTTATAGTCCCATCTTCCCAAGAACCGCTTATGAAATACCCCAAGTTTATAATATACTTAACTCAACTAAGCCTTAATCCTAAACTAGCTGAAGTTAGCTAAAAAGTTAGAAATGTAAGATGCAATGATTCTAGTGGCGAAACAAGTAATACCATGAAGATCTAAAACCAAAGAGTTTGCAACCTTTTCCTAAAACAAGACAAATGAATCCATAAAATGGTGATGGGTTAGATCATAATATTACTTGCTTTAGTAAATAATGCAAGACCAACTAGGGATGGCTTGCATAGGCATAGGTGGACCTAAGAAAGGAATCTGATTAGAATTAAGGATGATCAGATTACTTTGCTGTCTTCAACGTGTATATGCAACCAGTGATCAATCTTAGGTCAAGTAAAACTTTCCTTAGGGATTTTGCATTGCAAAAGGACAAGATGAATAAGGTTTTCAAGGGTTTAAAGCTAAAAATAAAGGACTACAATCATTATGTGCCTAAAATTCAGGAAGCAGATCAGGTAGAAATCAGAATAAATATAATATAAGAGTAAACATACTAGAAGAGAAATCACCAAGGGTAGGTTGGTAATAGGTCCTCTAACTATTATTTTGGTTACACTGAGAGAGAGGGAGAGAGAGAGAGAGAGAGAGAGAGACTTTGGAAGGGCAGGTTGGTAATAGATCCTCTAACTATTATTTTGGTTACACTGAAACCAAAAAATTTGGTCCTTCTAGAAAGTTCATCTACATGTGCTAAGTTCCTTGCAAGATTTTAGATAAACCAGAGCATCCTGGAAGTATTTGGGGTGTCTTGCCCTTAATCACACATTTGAAAATGAAGATACTTACAATGGAAAGCCTCCTCTCTAGCTTCCTTGCAAGGTCAGCATGCCTTGCCATTTCTGCAGCTTTCATCATTTTCTCCACATGATCTTCATCCAGTCTATTCCCCCATATGGCATCGGCTCCCAGAGTCTCGCCAAGGGTACCAGCTGTCTCAGGTTCAACAGCTATTTCAAAATTTGAAACAACTTAAGAAGAGGCTCTTAATCGAGCTTGTTCTTCCTCATCTTGCAAGGTCTTAGCTAATCTTTCCCTCTCAAGTAATGCTTCTGTCACTTCTGGGGCCAAGAAATCCTTTCCTCTATAAAAGACAAGGTAATCCTTGTTCACATAAAGAATCGTTCCACGTGTTAATTTCTGCAATCGATAACAAGAAGAATTAATTCATCTTTTTTTTCTTTTTTATAACCCCCCAGCATTTATTTAAGGAAACCTGCCACCTAGACTTTATTATGACATTTAGGTTCCCAGTATGATGCTTGGATTCCCGAGTCTTTGCGTGTCTAATGGGTTTTCCGAGTCCCTGGACCGAGGCGTCGCGTGATGTTTATAATGAGTTGAAGGATGACTCCCTCCTGGAATCGGGTGCTCATCTCCTCCAAATAATCTGCTGCCCATCCTCCTAATGCCTGAGAGAGAGAGAGAGAGAGTGCTCATCTCCTCCAGATAATCTGCTGCCCATCCTCCTAATGCCTGAGAGAGAGAGAGAGAGAGCAGATCGGAAGAACTTCGAAGCGATCAGCGATCCCGTGAATCTCTCAACAATAGGCGCTGCCCTTCCGGACTTCGTTCTCCATGATTGGAGTCGAATTCGGAGACCAAAGCTTGGATTTCCACCGCATTGTCTTCTATTGCTTGGGGAAACTTTAATGGTCGCTGAAATATGTTCGATTTTGGTGAGTTCTACTGCTCGAGGGACCATAAGTTTGAGATTTTGCCCATTGGATCTTGTTCCGAGCCCAGTGTGAGGAAAGAGATTGTTTAGCATGAGAGCTCGAGATTTTGGTGGTTCTGTTGGAAGGAGGATTTGTTTGGTGTTATCTTGATGTTCTGTGGACTGCTCGTGATGAAGTGCCATAGAGTTCTTATGGTGGAGGGAGTCACGGAGGCTTGTGTTAGGGCTTTTAAGATGGATAGAAAGAGACATCCAGCATGACTCTATGGCCCTGGAAGTTTGTGCCTTTCTCCATTTGTCTATGGAAGAGAAGTCTATGAGAAACGCAAGAGAAATCTTTACAACTCTGTGACCATGGAGGCGGTATTGGTGCTACAGCACATGTCATAGGGGGTGGCCACTACAATTTTGTTGAAGCTGGAGTTAGTGGAGCTACTGGAGTTATGATTGTACCTAGATGTCTAAATACCTTGTTAACCATTTGGGATTAGCGTACCGAGATAAGTAAGTTTATTTATAATTAATAATTTATAACTCATGGTTTTATAGTTTTCAAGTATATTATGAGATAAGAAAAACGGAAGTTTATTTGGTTTGATTATTTTTATTGGTACCATAAATCTACATATGTGCATTTATTATGACTATAGTAGCTGATAATATTTTGAAAGAAATAGTTTCTTGGTGTATGTGAAAAATATAAATTCTTTGATTTGCAAAATATGTTGGGATGACCATATGCATTTGCTAATAATGTATAAACCACTGTATATGTAATATGAGAAATTGATGCATGATGAGTGATATGCAAGTATGATGATAACATTGTGATAGACTAGTATGTGTCGCTGCTGTTCTCATTTGGCCTCATACATATGTAGGGTGTGTTCTGTTTGAGTATGTATGGCCTCACACATCTAGAGGATGTGTGCAGATTAATGGAGGCATTGCAGGGCCGTGAGACACATATGATATAATATAACAATAATTAAATATAAATAGTAGATTTGAATTATATTTATATGTGTCACCGCGGTTCTCCTTTGATATGGCATGTGGAGGCCACACACATCTAGAGGATGTGTGCTGATTGATATGGCATGTGGAGGCCACACACATCTAGAGGATATGTGCAGATTAGATTGATGGAGACATTGTAGGGCCGTGGGACACATATGATATAATATAATAATGATTAAACAGTGGATTGAATTATATTTATGTGTGTCACTGCGGTTCTCCTTTGATATGGCATGTGGAGGCCACACACATCTAGAGGATGTGTGCTGATTGATATGACATGTGGAGGCCACGCACATCTAGAGGATGTGTGCAGATTGATGGAGGCATTGCAGGGCCGTGGGACACATATGATATAATATAACAATGATTAAATATAACAGTGGATTTGTTTACAATGCATATTCTGATATTTGTTTTATAAGCCCCCATGATTATTTTGACTTAATGATATGCATGATTATGATAGCATGTTAATTAAATTGGAAGTTTCTATGAAAATTATGACTTGATAATATCTTGAGAGATAAGATGATATATGACTATTTTATGTCATTATTATAGGCTTACTTATTGAGTGTGAGCTCATATAAATCTCACAATATTTTTCAGAGCCTCAGGATTGAAGAAGGAACATAGGGTCGTTGGAGCTTCTATTTAAAATAAAGTGGATTCATATGTTGATGTAACCCCAGTAATGTTTGCATGTAGGGCTCGTAGCCCAAATCTTTAGTTATGGATTGTATTAAAGTTATGGACTTGAATGATATATAGGTTGTTGCCTTTCTTGAATTCAGTGTCATGATTTGGGATGCCTTGCATGCCCGGCATGCGGCGGGTTGTCACCCTAGCTCAAAATTTTTGGGTCTGGGGCGTGACATTTTCTTTTTTTACAATTTGCAAAAGTTCACAAAACATGTTGGTTGTGGCAGATGGTGACTACCTAATTGATCAGACTGAGGCTAAAGTTATACTCTATGTCCTTAAGACAATTTCGTCCTGCAATGGTGCTTACGATCAGTATGACGATTGTCTCCTAGGATACAACAGTCTTCTTTTGATGAAAGCAGAACTACAATTCACCAAAAATATCGAACCAAGAATACTACTCTCTTTTTAATGCACTATTGCTATACTATCCTTAGGAAAGTATGCAAATGCCTAAGAGAGAACTCAATTCGGAATGGAATTAGAATGAATGAAATGAAAGGGTCTTGGGTCCTATTTATAGGTTTTTAGGTGCCTCTTGGAAGCAACCCTACAAAATTGAATTTAATTTGAATTCTTTGATCGGATTTGATCAAACGATGTGAGGGTTAAAGGATTATCACCCTTGATATGCCCTTTAGACATCATGATCTTCAGATCAGGCGATCGGATAAGCCTTTTCATGGCTGTGATATGAAGATCAACCGATCAGATAAGCCTTTCCTCATCCTGATAAGCCTTTTCATCATCGTGATGATGATCACGTTATCAGACAGGCGGTTGCACGTCTTTGATATGCCTTTTCATGATCAGACCGTTGACTTATCTCCAATCGTACGATCGGACACCAATCAACGATCGAACGGGTAACTTATCACCAACTGTCCTATTGACTGGTCAACCAACAGGTGTGAGCCGTTGGATCATGATCGCGATCATGATTTGATCACTACATCTCAACCCTTCATCCGATCGATCAACGATCAATTGATCTCAGTCCCTTATCTTGATCCAATCAGTCTCCACCATCGGATCATCATGATCTAGAAAAAATTTAAAGCCCCTCAAGTTCCTCACGATGATCCGCACGTGCGAAGTGCAAAGTACACCTACAAAGCATCCATTGCGCCCTTCGCATGCGCACACGCACGTGCGCGTGGTGAGCATAAGGAACTTAAGCTTCAAGGAATTGGTTTCCATATAAATGAACCTTCCTTTCTTGATTTTTTCGATGTGGGACTAAATGTCCCCGTAATTTCTCATTCACACCCTAAAGGGAGGTGATGGGCTTTCAAGGCCCATTAGGGTATTCAAGGCCTATTTTGGCCCATTACCCAACAATCCTCTACATGAATGGAAATTGGACTTAAGTCAAAGATCATCAAAGATCAGCAAAGGTAAACCCCCACATAAAAGGATTTTAATGCAAATGAATATGCAGACACACTAAAGAGAGTATAATGGGATGAAGTTGTATCGGAATAGGTAGCTTGTAGCTTTAAACCTTCCTTAGTGAGTTATTATCGAGTTACTTGCTAAAAGGTGAACATGATGTCTTGAACCTTTCAGCGTTTTGTGTAAACTAAGACAATAACAATCACACAACTTCTTTCCGAGCATTCTTTTGGTTCTCATGGTTGTGTTCATTTTGGCCCCGAACAACTCCTGGTCTCATGAGTGCTTCAGAGAATTAAACCTTAAAATTCTCATTGAATTGGCCTAGTTCACACTCACATAGGTGATTCTTATTAAGAGTATCCTGCTATACCCCACATCATGTTTATGTCATAAGAATCATTAAAAGAAATTCTTATCCTAGTACCTTTAGCAGGTAGCACCAATTATCATAGGAATGAGTAGGATTGGACATCCTTAGTGCTATCAAGTCTCTTCATAATTTAGTTATCCCTTTTGAACCTAGATATTGGGATCTCCAATCAGCTAGGTTGGATATCCACTATGAAGATTTTTTAGTTATAGGTTTTAAACTCATTCCCCTCGATAAATAATTTACTTGATCTTTATTGGCAACCCTTTTGTTAATAGATCCACTAGGTTTTTCTTTGACTGAACATAGTCAATAGAAATTACACCAGTTTCAAGTAACTTCTTAATGGTATTATGTCTGCGACGTATATGTCTAGACTTACCATTATACATCTTATTTTGTGCTCTGCATATTGCCGATTGACTATCACAATGTATGCATATTGCAGACACAAGCTTTGGCCAACATGAAATTTCTTTTAAAAGATTTTGAAGCTATTCTGCTCCTTCAGCCACCTTTTCTAAGGCAATAAACTCAGATTCCATAGTAGATCGAGCTATACATGTTTGTTTAGAAGATTTCCATGACACAACACCTCCTCCTAAGGTGAATACATATCCACTTGTGGATTTTGTATCTTCTGTGTTAGATATCCAATTTGCATCACTGTATCCTTCTAGTACAGCTGGATATCTTGAATAATGTAATCCATAACTTAGGGTATATCACAGATATCTTAATACCCTTATTAAAGCTGTCCAATGATTTGGACCTGGATTACTTGTGAATCTACTCAACTTATTGACAGCATATGCTATGTCAGGACGAGTGTAATTCATGACATACATTAAACCGCTAATTATATGTGAGTATTCCAATTGAGATATGGGTTCTTCAGTATACTTAGCCAAATATAAATTAACATCTACTGATGTTTTCACCGGGCTAGTATCATACCTTTTATACTTATTTAATATTTTCTTAATATAAAGAGATTGAGATAATATTATTTCTTAAGATGTTCTAGTGATTTGAATACCTAGTATAACATCTGCAATACCCATATTTTTATGTCAAAATGTTTGATCAATATTTTCTTTTTCTATTTAATCATTTCAATATTACTACCAATGATTAACAGGTCATCTATATATAAGTAGATTATCACATACCCTTCAGGCAGGGTTTTGGCATATATACATTTGTCACATTCATTTATTTTGAATCCATTTGATAACATTACATTATCAAATTTTATATGCCATTTCTTAGGTGCTTGCTTTAATCCATATAAGGATTTAACAAGTCTACACACCTTCTTTTCTTGTCCTGGAACCCTCAGGTTGTTCCATGTATATTTCTTCATCTAATTCACCATTCAGAAAAGCAGTTTTAACATCCATTTGATGAATTTCAAGATTGTTAATGGCTGCAAAAGCAATTAACATTCTTATAGATGTTATTCTACTTACTGGTGAATAGGTATCCAAGAAGTCTATGCCTTCTTTTTGTTTGAAGCCCTTAGCCACTAATCTGGCTTTATACTTATCAATTGATCCATCAGCCTTTAACTTTTTCTTAAAAATCCACTTGCACCCTAAAGGTTTCATACCAGATGATAGGTCAACCAACTCCTAGGTATGATTATGCATGATGGACTCAATTTTACTATTAACAGCTTCTTTCCAAAAGGGTGCTTCTGGATTAGACATTGCCTCTTTGAATGTATGAGGTTCATCTTTTAACATATAAGTTACATAATCAGGACCAAAGGACTTTGCAACTTTTGGTCTCTTACTGCATCTGGGTACGTTTATCTTCAGGATATTCTTCCTGATGACTACTACTAGTAGTATTATCATCATAAGTTCTTTTATTTGAACTTATTTCTAATTTCCTTTTACTTGCAAATATATCTTCAAAGAATGTTGCATTCCTTGATTCCATGATTGTATTTATCTGTATATCAGTTATATCTGATTTATACACAAGAAAGCGATATGCACTACTATTGCATAATCGATAAATATACAATCAACAGTTTTAGGTCCTATTTTGACCTTTTTGGGGTTCAAAATAGCTACTTTAGCTAGACACCCCCACACTCTTAAGTAATTGTAAGAAGGCTTCTTTCCTTTCCATAACTCATATGGAGTAACTTCCTTCTTCTTAAGAGGTATCTTATTAAGAATATGATTTGCTGAGAGAATTGCTTCTCCCCATAAATTCTATGATGTACCAGAATTTATTAACATAGCATTCATCATTTCTTTTAATGTGTGGCTTTTACGTTCCGCAATTCCATTAGATTGAGGCGAATAAGGAGCAGTAGTTTGATGAATAATGCCATGCTCCTGACAAAATTCATCAAAAGGTGCATCGTATTCACCACCTCTATCACTCCTTATGGCCTTAATCTTTTTTTTCAAGTTGATTTTCAACTTCATTCTTATAACATTTAAACATTTCTAAAGCCTCATCTTTAGACTTTAGTAGATACACATAGAAATATCTTGTTGAATCATCTATAAATGTTATAAAATACTTTTTACCTCCTCTAGTTTGAATTGACTTTAAGTCATATAGATCACTGTGAATTACATCAAGAGGTTCAGTATTTCTTTCAACTGATGGAAATGGTGTTTTTGCTAATTTAGCTTCAACACACACTTCACACTTGTAATGTGGATCAATTTCATGATTAGGTAATAATTCTAATTTCATTAATTTTGTAATGAATTAAAATTCGCATGTCCTAATCTATCATGCCATAGACAAGAGGAGTCAATCATATAAGCAGAAGAAGAAGCTTTATTTATTTCAAGGTTTATGTGTACAGTCATTACATTCACCTTAATAATCCATTATTCAAGTAACCCCTTCCAATAAATATCCCCCCTTAGTGAGTACAATTTTATCAGACTCAAAGACCATCCTAAAGCCATGTTTGCTTAGGAGGGAGCCTGATATAAGATTCTTTTGGATGTCAGGGATATGTAGCACATCATTCAGTAGAAGCTCCTTGCCAGATGTCATCTTCATAACGATGCAGCCAAGTCCTTCTATCTTGGATGTAGCAGAGTTACTCATGACCAAATTTCTACCATTGATAGGAGTATATGATGAGAACATGTACTCTTATCAGAGCAGACATGTCTGGTAGCTCCAGTGTCGATGTACCACTCATTTGCTTTGTCAACCATGTTTGCTTCAAATACAACAGCCGATAGCATCATCTCGGATACCTCTTTGGATAGGGTTTCAGTAATATTGACTTATTTCTTTTTTTTATCCTTGAAATGACAGTCCTTGGATTTGTGTCCTTGCTTTCCACAAATAAAGCATTTTCCCTTGAATTTATATTTCTTTGGATTGCCCTTCTTCTGTTTAAAGCCTTCGCTTAGAAACTTGCGTTCTTCTTCCATTCTATGAGGTTGGCCTTTGGCTCAGTAGGTTGCCCTCCTGTCTTCTTGTCTTAGGTTTTATTGTCCTCCTCGATCCTCAGGCGGACAATTAGGTCTTCAAGTCCCATCTCCTTCCGCTTATGCTTCAGGTAGTTCTTGAAGTCCTTCCATAGTGGTGGTAGCTTCTCTATGATGGCAGCTACTTGGAATGACTCACTGAGAGATATTCTCTCTGCATGTATCTCATACAGGATGATCTAGATTTCTTGGACTTGCTCCATAACTGTTTTATGGTCGACCATTTTGTAGTCTAAGAACCTTCCAACCACAAACTTCTTGTATCCAGCATCCTTGTCTTATACTTTTTGTCTAGGGATGCCCATAACTCCTTGGCAGTGTCAATAATGTTGTACACATTGTACAGGGTATTGTCCAGACCATTAAGGATGTAGTTTTTGCAAAGGAAGTCTGAGTGCTTCCATGCCTTCACCGCAACAATGACTTGCTTGTCGGTCTCCCTTCCTTTAAGACAGGTGGATCTTCATTCAGCACTCTGACCAGGTTCAGAGTTGTGAGGTAGAATAGCATCTTCTGTTGCCACCTATCGAAGTCTGTGCCAGAGAATTTCTTCGGTCTCTCGGTTTGAACTGATGTCGTCATAGTGGCCATATGCAGCAACACTTCCGTGGTAGCACGAATTGTCTTAAGATTGTTGGATGTGGCATATGGTGGCTACCTAATTGATTAGACTGAGGCTAGAGTTATACTCTATGTCCTTAAGATAATTTTATCCCGCAATGGTGCTTACGGTTAGTATGACGATTGTTTTGCAGGATAGAACAGCCTCCTTTTGATGAAAGCAGCACTATAATTCACCAAAAATATCGAACCAAGAATGCTACACTCTTTTTAATGCACTATTGCTATACTACCCTTAAGAAAGTATGCAAATGCCTAAGAGAGAACTCAATTCGGAATGGAATTGGAATGAATGAAATGAAAGGGTCTTGGATCCTATTTATAGGTTTTTAGGTGCCCCTTGGAAGCAATCATACGAAATTGAATTTAATTTAATTCTTTGATCGGATTTGATCAAAGGATGTGAGGGTTAAAAGCTTATCACCCTTGATATGCCCTTTAGACATCGTGATATTCAGATCAGGCGATCAGATAAGCCTTTTCATGCTACGATCTGACGATCAGCCGATCAGATAAGCCTATCCTCATCCTGATAAGCCTTTTCATCATCATGATCTGATGATCACGTTATCAGATAGGCACTTGCACGTCTTTGATATGCCTTTTCATAATCAGACCGTTGACTTATCTCCAACTGTATGATCGGACGGGTGCCTTATCACCAACCGATGATCGAATGGATACCTTATCACCAACCGTCATGTTGACTGGTCAACCGATGGGTGTGAGCCGTTGGATCATGATCACGATCATGATTTGATCACCACATCTCAACCCTTCATCCGATCGATCAACGATCAATTGATTTCAGCTCCTTATCTTGATCCGATCAGTCTTCACTATCGGATCATCATGATCTAGAAAAAATTTAAAGTCCCTCAAACTCCTCACGATGATGCGCACGTGCGAAGTGCAAAGTGTGCCTACAAAGCGCCCATTGCGCCCTTCGCGTGCCTGCATGCTCGTGCACGTGCGCGAGGGTGATGTGTAAGCTCTCCACTTATGGTGAGCCTAAGGAACTTAAGCTTCAAGGAAGTTGTTTCCATATAAGTAAACCTTCCTTTCTTGATTTTCCAATGTGAGACTAAATATCCCCGCAATTTCTCATTCACACCCTAAAGGGAGGTGATGGGCTTTCAAGGCACATTAGGGTATTCAAGGCCTATTTTGGCCCATTACCCAACAAAACAAACCAATGAAAAGAGGGACAAACAAGGATAATGACAAAGATTGAACCGTCAAAAGTAAGAGAAGAGAGAGAGAGAGAGAGAGAGAGAGAGAGAGAGAGAATCATTGATAAAGATACAAATGAAGACTACTTAATAAAAGTCAAAGGATATCCTCGGAACATCCAGACCAACTAATTAACTATTTTACCCTACGTCTTTCTCATGTTAGCCTAAACAGAGAGAAAACCACACGACTTGAGATGAAGGACTGAGCTCAAAGTTTAGATATACTCAAAATGGGAGAAGTTGGAACAGGGATATATCACAAGTTCTGTGAATTATGCATCTACAAGTAATATTTCTTAGACACCCAGTGCCCCACATGACTACAATAACACTGCACAATCATATCCAACAGAATGCCATTTGGTCATAGTAGCTAGGCATTTCCAACAATGATCATCTCAGACCCTAGATTTCCAAATCAAGTTCCAATTAACCCCTATTTCTATGATATCACTCAAAATTTAGAAGTCAATTATCGTATGCAAAATGCAAGAAGATCATGATAGCTCTTTTTTCTTCACGGCCAAAAATGTGTGCTTTCAGAAAAAAATCTAGATAAGGAGATTATAAAAAAAATCATAAAATTTCAGTCATCATATCAACTTGCACTAAAAGGTTGGTTGTAGAAAAAATATGTCAACCATAATTATAGTTATAAATCTTATTAAAAAGGGCAACCAGAAAGACATCACTACAAGAAAATATTGAAATAGCGACGCAAATTTAGCGACGCATCGATCATTGCATCGCTAAATTGTGACTACTTTGCGACGCCTCCGTGACAACAAAACATTGCGACGCAATTAGCGACGCATTAGCGACTCAATAAACTAGAAAATAAAAAAGAATTAAATTTTTTATTTAGCGATGCAAATAATGCATCGCAATATTTTTAAATTAATTTTTTATAAAATATAAATATGAGAAAAAATATTGCGACGCAACTCAGTGCATCGCAATATTTTTAAAAAATTAAATATGTTAAATAGCGACGCATTAGCGATGAAATAAACCAAAAAATTAAAAAAATTATTTTTAATTTAGCGACGCAATAATTGCATCACAAATAATTTAAATAAAATTAATTTTTATAAAATATAAATATGAGAAAAAAATATTGCGATGCAACTCAATACGTCGCAATATTTTTAAAAAAATTAATTATGTGAAATAGCGACTCATTAGCGATGCAATAAACCAAAAAATTAGAAAAATTATTTTTAATTTAGCGATGCATTAATTGCGTCGCAATTATTTTAAATATAATTAATTTTAATAAAGTATAAATATGAGAAAAAATAATTACAATGCAACTCAGTGTGTCGCAATGTTTTTTAAAAATTTAATTATATTAAATAGCGATGCATTAGCGATGCAATAAATCGAAAAAATAGAAAAATTATTTTTAATTTAGCGATATACTTATTGCGTCACAATTATTTTAAATAAAATAATTTTTTAAAAAATATAATTATGAGAAAAAAATATTACGACGTAACTCAGTGCATCGCAATATTTTTTTTAAATGCGCATTAGCGACGCAATAAACCTGAAAATTAAGAAAATTATGTTTTAAAATTGCAACACACTTGTTGTGTCATAATTATTTTAAATAAAATTAATTTTATATATTATAATTATCAAATTAAAAAATTACGACGCAAGCCTTTGCGTCGCAATATTTTTAAAAAAATTAATTATGTTAAATAGCGACGCAATAGCGATGCAATAAAATAGTAAATTAATAAAAATAATTTTTATTTAGTGACGCAAGTATTACGTCGCAATGTTTTTTTAAAAAATAAATTTTATAAAAATATTAAAAAGAATTATGAAATAAAAATATTGCGATGCCAAACGGATCGATCGCGACAGTCCGATCCCGGTCGTCGCTGACCGGGATCGATCATGGATTCGATCGATCTCAACCGTTGGGTCATCACCGATCGGATCGATCGCGATGATCCGAGATCGGTCGTCGCCGACCGGGATCGATCATGGGTTCGATCGATCGCAACCGTCAGATCATCGCCGATCGGACCGATCGCAATGGTCCAAGATCGGTCGGGCCGATCGGGATGGATCAGGGCTTGGATATCGATCATAACCGTCGGGTCGTCGGCGATCGGACCGATCGCCACGGTCCAAGATTGATCGTGGCCGATCGGGATCATGGCTTGGATCGATCGCAACCGTCGGATCGTCGCTGATCGGACTGATCGCCGCGATCCGAGATCGGTCGTGGCCGATAAGGATATATCAAGGCTTGGATTGATCGCAACCGTCGGATCGTCGGTGATCTCGGACCGATCGCAAAGGTCCGGGATCGGTCCTGGCTGATCAGGATCATGGCTTGGATCGATGGCAACCGTCGGATCGTCGCCGATCGATCCGATCGCCGCGGTCCGAGATCGGTTGTGGAAGATCGGGATCATGGCTTGGATCGATGGCAACCATTGGATCATCGCCGATCGGTCCGATCGCCACGGTCCGAGATCGGTCATGGATGATCGGGATTATGGCTTGGATCGATCGCAATCGTCGGATCGTCGGCGATCGGACCGATCACCACGGTCTGAGATCGGTCGTGGCCGATCGGGATCACAGCTTGGATCGATCGCAACCGTCGGATCATCGGCGATCGGACCGATCGCCACGGTCCGAGATCGATCGTGGCCGATCGGATCAGGGCTTGGATCGATCGCAACCGTTGGATCGTCGCCAATCACCACGGTTCGAGATCGGTCGTGGCTTATCGGGATCACGGCTTGGATCGATTGCAACCGTCGGATCGTCGGCGATCGGACCAATCGCCACGGTCCGAGATCGGTCGTGGCCGATAGGGATCACGGCTTGGATCGATCACAACCATCAGATCGTCGCCAATCTCGGACCGATTGCCACGGTCCGGGATCGGTCGTGGCCGATCGGGATCAGGGCTTGGATCGATCGCAACCGTTGGATCGTTGGAGATCGGTCCGATTGATCGATGCAATTTCCTAGAAAATAAAAATAATTTTCCCAAATAAAATAAATTTTAATATTGCGACGCATATATTGCGTTGCAATGTTTTTAAGAAAAATAATAGTAATTAAAAATTTTAAAAAAATATTGCGATGCAATATGTGCGTCGCAATTATTTTTAGAAAATATAATTTTTATCAGTTATACTTATTAAAAAATATTGCGACGCATTAGCGACGCAGTTTCCTAAAAAATAATTTTTCCAGAGAACACAATTTTAATATTGCGATGCATTTTTGCATCACAATGTTTTTTTAGAAAAATAAATGTAATTAAAAATATTAAAAAAATATTGCAATGCATTATTTGCATCACAATTATTTTTAGAAAATATAAATTTTAGGAGTTATAAATATTTAAAAATATTGCCATGTATTTGCGATACAATTTCCTAGAAAATAAAAATAATTTCCTAGAGAAAATAATTTTTAATATTGCGACACATTTATTGCGTCGCAATGTTTTTAAGAAAAATAAATGTAATAAAAAAATTAAAAAAAACATTGCGATGCAATATATGCGTCAAAATTATTTTCAGAAAATATAATTTTTATTAGTTATAAATATTTAAAAAATATTGCGATACATTTGCGACGCAGTTTCTTAGAAAATGAAAATATTTTTTTCAGAGAAAATAATTTTTAATATTGCGATGCATTTATTGCGTCGCAATGTTTTTAAGAAAAATAAATGTAATAAAATAAAAAAACATTGCGACGCAATATATGCATCGCAATTATTTTTAAAAATATAATTTTTATCAGTTATTATTAAAAAAATATTGCGACACATTAGCGACATAGTTTCCTATAAAAAAAAATAATTTTTCTGAAAAAAACAATTTTTAATATTGCGACGCATGTATTGCATCGCAATGTTTTTTGAGAAAAAGAAAATGTAATTAAAAAATTTAAAAAAAAACATTGTGACGCAATATTTACATCGCAATTATTTTTAAAAAATATAAATTTTATCAGTTAAAAATATTTAAAAAATATTGCGACGCATTTGCGACGTAATTTCCTAGAAAATAAAAATTATTTTCCTGCCGAACATTGGCACCAAGTTAGCGACTCATTAGCGACGCAATTAGTTGTGTCGCTAAGTTTTGCATAAAATAATAAAAAAGCCAAAGTAGCGATGGATTAGCGACGCATTGTTGCGTCGCTAATCCATAATAATAATAATAATAAATAGCGAGTGATTAGCGACGCATATATTGCGTCGCTAATCACCACTATTTAAGGCTTGATCGGGCCGGCCCCTCCTTCCCTTCTCTTCTTCTTCCTATTCCTACCCTAGCCGCCGCTGTCCGTCTGCTCCTCCGGCTGCCCCCGTCCTCTCCCCCGGCGGAAGCTCCCCCCACTCTAGCGGCGTCCCCTCGCGACCGAGGTAAGTCCATCTCCTTCTAATTTTTTTTTTAAAAATAGGGTCCGGCCACGGCCGTTGCCGTGGCCTGGCCACGGTGGCCAGGCCACCAAATAAAAAAATTTACAGTTTGGGGGGGGTTTTCCCACCCCCCTTCGTCTTCTCCGGCCACGGCCACGGCCACTGCTGTGGCCGTCTTCTCCGGCCACGGCCGCTGCCATGGCCGGCCGTGGCCTGGCCACGGTGGCCAGGCCATCAAAAAAAAATTACTGTTTGGGGGGGGGGGGGTTTCCCCACCCCCCCTTCGTCTTCTCCGGCCACAGCTGCTGCCATGGCCGTCTTCTCCGCTGCTGTGGCCGTCTTCTCCGGCCACGGCTGCTGCGTGGCCGGCTGTGGCCAGGCCACCAAAAAAAAAATTATAGTTTGGGGGGGTTTTCCCCACCCCCCTCCCGTTCGTCTTCTCCGACCCCCAATTAAAAAAAATTAACACTCAAAAAAAATTAACAAAAAAAAATAGATTCTATCATATTTATTATTTTTAAAATTATTTTCAAATAATATGATGACAAATATAAAAAAATATAAATATTTTTAAAACATGGGCAACTTAATTTTTTTTTTTAAAAAGTAACAGCTAGGGGGGTTTTCCCCACCCCCCGGCCCCTTCAATAAAAAAAAATTAACACTCTTGAAAAAAATTAACACAAAAAAAAATAGATTCTATCATATTTTATTATTTTTAAAAATTTCAAGTAATTTGATGACAAATAAAAAAATATAAATATATTTTTAAACATGGGAAACTTAATTTTTTTTTAAAAAAAGTAACAGCTAGGGAGGTTTTCCCCACCCCTGGCCCCTTCAATAAAAAAACACTATTGAAAAAAAAATTAACACAAAAAATTAGATTCTATCATATTTTATTGTTTTTAAAAATATTTTCAAATAATTTGATGACAATATAAAAAATATAAATATATTTTAAAACATGGGCAACTTAATTTTTTTTAAAAAATATGACTACTAATCTAATTTTTTATTAGATTAGTTATAATTAATTAATTTATGTCATTAGTCGTAGCTCTTTGGATAGACTGATTTTGCTCATCAATCATGACTCTTTAAATCAACTGATTAAACTCATAAATCGTAGCTATTTAGGTCAATTAATTTAGCTTATCAGTTTTAACTTCTCAAGTAAGCTGATTTTAGACCATCAACCTTATCTATTTAGATCATCAATCAAAACTCTTTAGATAGGTCGAGCTGAATTAGCTTAGCTATTTAGGTTAACTAATTTAGCTCATTAACCATGACTCTTTAGATTAGCTAATTTCAAAATTGCAGTCGTAGCTTTTCATTTCTTTATAGCTGTTTATGCAATAATATTTGTGCATTTGTAGTTATTTACAATTATTATGTCTTATTATTTACATTCTGCTTCAAATTGAATGATGCATTAAATTATGTAATGCTAGATAGAAAGTCTTGTTGTATTATTATTTAATTTTCAGCAACAAATTAGTAGTTTCAATGATTTATATTTTAGTCTTCACAAACATATATATTCGACATAATAATCTTAAGAAGTCAGTGACTATATATATAGAACACTATTCCTATATATGTATAATTGACAAGAAGTTAAGAATAACAAGCATAAGTTCGATTGTATTTGGATTTCCATATTATTAATCACAGCACTATAACCTTTAGACCCGTTTGAGAATTTGTAAGACTTAGTCTTGCAAATTCTCAAATTGTCCTAGTGGACAGTTTGAGAATATTTTTTGCGATATGTTAGTCTGCTATTAATCATCGTTGGGTGAGATTGCGGTTTGTATTTGCTCATACGTTCTCCTAGTGTGGCATATATGCCACATATTAGGAGAACATATGGGGAAATGCTGCTGAAATTTCAACGTAACCGATCAATGATAATTAATAGCAGAATAACATATCACAAAAAATATTCTTGAATGGGATAGGGCCTTACCTTTTAGACATGGAGTGAAGGTGGAATTAATTTAGGACACTTGAATGCTTGTGAAGTCTCATGATTAAACGGACCGCCTTGCGGCCCGACCCGAACTCAAGCCCTAGCATTAGCCTGGCATGAACCCATGCCTCGGTCCTTGCTAGCACACCAAGGATCGTAGCCATGGCCCAGCTTTGCAGGGTAGGGACCTTAGTTGTCTTAAAAAAATTGGTTTAGTTATAAATTATTTAAATGGTTGTTATTAACCTTAGTTGTGTAAAAGAAATAAAACTATATATTTAGTAATGCTAATATAGTTTTATAATGTGGTTTCCTTTAATGGTTTACCAGAAATTGTATAAGTCGGTCAAAAATGAGCGGGGCTCGCTCGTGGATGTATGCAAGGATAAAAGATGGCTTGCTTAATCCAGATTTTCTGAATGGATTGGAAGAATTTATCGCATTTGCATGTAGCCAACCTGAATGGATGGATGGGCTAGGATTAGGTGCCCATGCAACTATCACAGGTGTCAGAATAAAGCCTACAGAGATGTGAAACTGTTAAGGTGCATCTGTGTAAAAAGGGGTTTGTTCCTGATTACGATGTTTGGTACTGTCATGGTGAAACAGAGGAAATTCCATCAGTTGTTACAAGCCAACAAGTGTCAATTCCCGTTGATGAACCATTTGTGAATTAAACACATATGAAGAAATGGTGATGAATGCATCGGGTAATGAATTCAATCAGAATACATTTATGGAAGAACCAAATCCAGATGCACAGCAATTTTATGATATGTTGCGTGCTGCAAATCAAGAATTGTATCCTGGTTGTGAGGGTCATTCCCAGTTGTCTACGGCTGCTCGGTTGTTGAATATTAAGGCAGAACATCGATTATCAGAAAAGGCATTTAATTCTGTAGCTGGGTTAATCAAGGAAATTTTGCCAAATGATAATGTTGTAGCAGACAGTTTTTACTCAACGAAGAAGTTGTTGCGTGGGCTTGGGCTCCCGGTTAATAAGATCGATTGTTGCTTGAACAATTGTATGATATATTGGGGTGAAGACTCGGAGCTGAGATGGTGTAAGATTTGTGGGCAATCGAGGTACAAAAACGGCGAAGGGGAGCTAGTACAAGTAGGAGGAAAAGTGTTCCTTACAAGAGGATGCATTACTTTCCTCTTACTCCACGCCTGCAGAGATTATACAGATCTGAGGCTACAGCTGCTGATATGAGATGGCATGCCGAACATGAATCTAAAGAGGATGAAATGCGGCATCCATCAGATTCAAAAGCTTGGAAGCATTTCAATGAAAATCATCCTGATTTCGCTGAAGATATAAGGAATGTGAGATTAGGTCTTTGTACCGATGGCTTCCAACCATTCGGTCAAGCGGGGCAACAGTATTCATGTTGGCCTGTGATACTGACTGTATATAACCTTCCTCCATGGAAGTGCATGAAAGATACTGCAATGTTTTTAACAGTTTTGGTTCCAGGACCATCAAATCCAAAGGAAAAGATTGATGTCTTCTGCAACCGTTGGTGGCCGAATTGAAAATGTTGTGGGAAACAGGAGTCGTAGCCTACGACATTTCTATGAAACAGAATTTCATCATGAGAGCTGCTTTGATGTGGACAATAAGTGACTTCCCGGCATATGCAATGTTGTCTGGTTGGAGCACTGCTGGACGTCTGGCATGCCCTCATTGCATGTATGATTCGGATGCATTTACATTGCAGAAGAGTGGTAAGCAGTCATGGTTTGATAATCATAGGAAGTTCTTGCCCCCAAATCATCCTTACAGGCGTAACTTGATCGCCTTCCGGAAGAACAAAGCAGTCACAAAATTCGCCGAACCGGTTAGGTCCGGCACGGATATATTTGATACTAGAGCATTTGGGGTTGAGGTATGCTTGGGAACCAGATGCAGATAGAATAAATGGCCGTATATGTAAAGAACATAACTGGAAGAAGCGGAGTATATTTTGGGATTTGCCTTATTGGAGCACAAATCTCATCCGGCACAACTTGGATGTTATGCATATCGAGAAAATTTTTTTGATAACATATTTAACACGGTGCTAAACATCCCGGGAAAAACAAAAGACACTGCAAAGTCAAGAGAAGAACTTAATCAGTATTGCAGAAGAGGTGATTTGAGGAGGAGTGCCGACGGGACCTATCCTAAAGCCTGTTACACTCTTGACAGAAATTCACGAGAAGTTTTATGTAACTGGCTTAGAGGGTTAAAATTTCAGATGGTTATGCCTCAAATATCGGTAGGTGTGTGGACATGCATAAGCTCAAGTTGTTCGGCATGAAGAGTCACGACTGTCATGTTTTCATGCAACGGTTATTGCCTATAGCTTTTCGTGAGTTGCTTCCGCAACATGTCTGGAAGGCATTGACAGAGCTCAGCTTGTTCTTCAAGGAGTTGTCTGCCACAGTCATTACTTCTGCATCCATGGCAAGGCTTGAGGAGGAAATTTTAATTATTTTATGCAAGCTGGAGCGAATATTTCCTTCCAGTTTTTTTGACTCAATGGAGCATTTACCGGTTCACTTGCCATACGAAGCGAGCATAGCTGGTCCCGTGCAGTATCGCTGGATGTATCCTTTCGAGAGGTAAATATATACATCATTAAGACATGTTGACATTTCAAATATTATTTCATTGCGAGAAAATTGGTTAATTTTTTTCTCAACTTTACATATAGGTACCTTAAGAAGTTAAAAAATAATGTGCGTAATAAGGCAAGGGTTGAAGGTTCTATATGCAATGCACACTTGGTCGAAGAAGTTTCAGCTTTTGCCTCGCATTACTTTGAGGGTCACGTCCACACGAGGAGCCGAAATCTTGGTCGTAACGATGACGTATGTGTGGACGAAGGAGAACCTAATGACGGTAGAATATCAATTTTTAAAGGTATCGGCCGTTCATTTGGGGGGCAGAAGTCAAGAAATCTTAGCGATATGGAGTATAATGCAGCACATTATTACATCCTAATGAACTGTAGAGAAGTCGATCCATATATTGAGTAAGTGTATACTTCAATGCTTAATTGGAATTTCTAATTTAAATTACAATATACCATAATATTTAATTGCTAACATAAGTTTTAATCCTTATCATCCCATAAGGATGTATTGTGATAGACAACGACAGATGAATCCCGACATCAGTCAAGTTGCAATTGGCAGAAGTTAGAAATGGAGTTCGCTTACTGGTTTTATGAATTTGTGAGTAGTATCACTCAATCAATTTCAATAATGGCTTTATTTTTCGAATTGGTTGTGAATAGCTTATTAATTTATAGGTAAACGGTCCATGGTCCCAACCGACAATATTTTCATTAAATGTCTATCGCAATGGCCATTGAAGACCGTAACAACCTCTACTGGCTATTTTGTTAATGGGTACAAATTTCAGATTGAACGATTAGCAGCTTCAAGAGGCACGCAGAACTGGGGTGTGTGTTAAAGGAGAAAGTGTTGGAGCAAATATGCAGGATTATTATGGAAAGTTAGTAGAGGTGGTTGAAGTTGAATATCCCGGTTGGCCTATGAAACGAACCGTATTGTTTCGTTGCGATTGGTTCGATCCGACAGTTCCTGTGGGCAAAAGGGTTCATAACGACTACAATTTGGTTGAAGTGAACCATCGACGAAGATTGCAGAAATATGACCCATTCATCCTTGCATCCCAAGCTCAGCAAGTGTTTTACTGCGGATATCCAAGTTTGCGCAACGACAAGCGAGATTGGTGGGCTGTTTCTAAAATCGTCCCACGTTCAACAATCTTATTAGAGGAGAGTTCATCAAGTCAATCAGCCGAGTGCCCTGCATTTCAAGAGGATGAGATGGAAATGCATGCAATTGAGGACGACACAAGGGCTCCTGAAACATCACTTAGAGATCCAAATGGTGATGTCCAAGAAATTGCGGATGCAAATGTTCGGTTTCCTTCCGATGATAATGAAACTGAATCGCAGTCCGATACGCATCGGATGTTGAACCAACATTTCACGAAACAAATGACACCGATTAAACATAGAGGTTTTTTTAAATTCAACTTTATTTTATAAGTGTTAAATTTTTACATAGTCAATCATTAATCGTAATTTAATTGCATGAATCTTTAGTATTTTCAGTATGACGGGCAGAGGTAGATCTACCGACGACATACGGAGTGAGCAGGGACGTAGCCCTGCTGCATCAGATCACATGAGCTTTGGAGATGGAGAGTTCGGATCTCCACACATCGCACAGCCTTCGATCTCTCCAATAGTCGGCGGTGATCCTGCATTGGTATTACCATCCAGCCGATCGGCACATACCTCCGAGAGTTCTTCCACCATCGGCCGCACCGTACTTCGACTTGATGCTCATGGGCTGTAAGTATATACTAATTAAAAATATATGTTTATGTTTTTAAGTCAATTACTTATAAACATGCATTTTTTTAACAGATTTATTGAGCAGCATCATGTATCCAGCCACATCAGCGCCGTATTTCAGAGGCGTGCAGATCCCAGTGGCTACGATTGGCGCCACGTATCTCCAGCCACGAGGGAGTTTTATTTTTTTGAGTTTCAGGTAAACTTATTAAATACAATTTATCACTGATATAAAATTTCTTAATCTTAATAAATTCTGAAACTAACTATTTATTTTAATGCAGAAAAAGTTTACGTGGGACCCTGCCAGCCATGATGCCATTAGGGCAGCATGGGAGGCTCTTACGGGACGCCGATACTCCGACATGCTTCATCGTTGGAGGTCATCGGGTCAGCGTCCTGCGCATGTGCCAGAGGGTATTTGGCACGAGTGGCAGCAGGCCTGGCAGTCCGATGGCTGGCGCAGGAGGTCCGCATCAGCCAGCACGAACCGCCGATCCGAGAAGGGCGGTCCTGGCACGGGTCTCTCCCACCATACTTCGGGCTCCATTTCGATTCAGGAGCACAGACGTCGTATGGTAAGAAAACATAAATAATTTAATTACTAATTTAGTTATTTACAAATATTTGTATTAATATCAATTTTTTTATTGTTATAGTCTGAGCAGGAGGGCGGAGATCCTGGTGAGTTTCGTCTATTCAGGGCGACACACACCAGGAGGGACGGTTCCTGGGTCGACACGCGATCACGGGAGGTTGCGGTAAGAAATTAGCTTTATGTAGTATCTGTTTAATTTCTAAAATTTTATTTTGAGAAATTTATTAACTCATTTATTGTTGATTTTATAATTCAAAGACACGAGTCGAGGAGCTTCGCTCCCAGGCATCGCAGGTCGACTCCACTGATGGGAGACGCCCGTCGAACTCTCAGCAGAGGAGAGTCAGCGTGTGTTTTTGGAGGCTGTTGGTGCCCAGCCGCGAGACCGCAGGGTCTATGGTCTGGGCACTAGAGCTTCTCATATTTTCCCCATCAGGCCTCCAGCTCGCGATTTTCTGGTGATATTCCTGCCGAGCGTTTAGACGACATTCGGAGATCTATTGCAGAGGAGGTTCGGCAGGACGTTCATCAGGAGGTTCGGCAGGAGTTCGAGCAGCGTATGCAAGGCGGGATCAGGAGCTTGCAGACATGCGAGATCAGATGCGTCATTTGCAGGATATGGTTAGCCGCTTGTCGCAGGGTCTCCAGCCTCCACGTGATCGCTAAGATTCTTGATGTATTTTTTTTTCTTTTTATATGTTGTACATGAAAACTTCAAAATTTTAATATATGAATTATTTTTGGAAATTGAATGATTATTGTTTGGATCAATATGAGTGAAGAATGTTTCGATCAATATTTAAATGTAATGAAATTGTATTAACCGTTTTAATTTTTAATATTTTATTTTTTTAAAAAAATTAATTAGCGACGCATTAGCGACTGAAATTGCATCGCTAATATTTTTAAAATATTATTATTAAATATTGCGATGCAATGACCTGGCGTCGCAATAATTTAAAAAAAATTTAATAGCGATGCATTAGCGACTCAAATTGCATCGCTATTATCTAAATATTATTATTAAATATTGCGACGCAATAACCTTGCATCGCAATATTTTTAAAAAAAATTTCTTAGCGATGCATTAGCGACTCAAATTGCATCGCTATTATATCTAAAATATTATTATTAAATATTGCAACGCAACTAAATGCGTCGCAATATTTAATAATAATTTTAAAATATTAAAAATTAGTTTTAAATTTAGCGACGCATCTGGATGCGTCGCAATATTGCGACTCATTGTTGCGTCGCAGAGAGTCGTAATATTGCGACGCAATTGCGATAAATTTATATTGCAACGAACATCTAAGCGACGCCGTCATTGCGTCGCTATGGCATCGCATTAGCATGTTTAGCGACGCAATTGCGATGCATTTGGGCATCGCAATATTTTTTTCCCCTTGTAGTGCATAAATGGCATACAGGTATTTAATCACTATGTTACTATAACATTATATTACAGTTGTTTATAATGGAAGTTAGCATCAATTGTTTGATTTAAAACTTATTTAATTAAAATGATATTTCAACAATAACTTTCTATGTCCGTTCTAATACTGTGTTTTTTAGCTAGCATGCAAGTAATATTATAATCAATAACACTGTTATTTCACCATCCATCAGTTCCCTTGCTATGGTTGCCATATGGCATATCAGCCATTATTTTATTTCCAAAAATTCAAGCTCTAGGCTGCATTTGGCAAGCAATTAGATTCAAAGGATTATAATCATTGAGTGATGTTATTTATTCGCTACTTTGACCATCTTCTCACTTGTTTCCTTCGATTTGCTAATGTCATCCCAAGTTACTAATGCACTAATTAATCTATGATTCCGTCTTCAGCGAGCATGGGCTTCAAAGTCATGAAACAACTTGGTAGCCACGGAATGCTCCAAGGTGAACTCGGTGGCCGGCTGGTGTGGGAGCAAGATTTTAATGATTCCTGTTGCCGCCGGGATCCGTCCTCCGACTCGGGCGCGGTCGATCCTCAGGGAGTGGGGTGCGGCGGACCTGCAAAACAGGAAGCCCTGCACGCGGAAGGACGCCGGGGGTGGTCCTCCGCGGAAGGCCCTCCGACGCTCAAGTCAGCGAGGAAGGAATCGGCGATCAACCAGACAATGAGGAGGTGGATCTCTCCGGGAGACCTCTCCAGGGGGGCGGTCAATCGGAGGCTCTGGTAAGGGCAGAGCACCGACGAGCTGCCGGGAGAGAGAGATAACCCTGGAGTTTTTGTGTGTCAAGGGTTGCGTACCTGAGGTAATCTGCCAAACTCGTATTTATAGACTGTCACCTGGGGACTTGAGCGTCTTCTGGAAGGTACTGAAGTTGTTAAGATTCGGGGTAGACAGAATCAGGCCGTTGTGGGGCCGTTAGAATCCACGCCTTGTCCGTTAAGGGATCGACGACTGGGAGAGCCCCTCGATGTCTTGGGATCTGGGTGAGTAGACCTGGGGCGGTTATAATAGGTCTTAGGCCACGTCTTAATATGATCCCCTGCTCAGGGTGCTGCTTGGGTAGACTTGAGTTCTCCCGCGCCAGGTTCCGCGGAGGTGGACGTCGGGGCGTGGATCGCTAGGTAGCAGCGGGCTATGGGAGCCCGGAAGAAGCCGAGCTGCGGAGGCCCGGAAGAGGCCGAGCTACGGAAGCCCGGAGGAGGCCGAGCTACGGAAGCCCGGAGGAGGCCGAGCTACGGAAGCCCCCGAGCCGGAGGCCCGGAAGAGGCCGAGCTAGGGAAGCCCGGAAGAGGCCGAGCCGGAGCCCGGGCCGAGCTAGGGGAGCCCGGAAGAGGCCGAGCTAGGGAAGCCCGGAAGAAGCCGAGCCACGGAGGCCCGGAAGGAGCCGAGCCACGGAGGCCCCGAGCCACGGAGGCCCGAGCCGAGCTAGGGAAGCCCGGAAGAGGCCGAGGGAAGCCCGGAAGAGGCCGAGCCCCGGAAGAAGCCGAGCGAGCCCGGAAGAGGCCGAGGGAGCCCGGAAGAGGCCGAGCCGGAGGCCCGGAAGAAGCCGAGCTAGGCCAGCCGAGCAGCCCGGAAGAGGCCGAGCTAGGGAAGCCCGAACCGAAAGGAGGGGGTCAGCCTTAGCCGTCTTGCACGGATATCAATGCAATGACGATTTTACCCCCCAACACATGCCCCCCACTCCCTAGTTCGAAGCGTAGGTTCGGGCGTAGGGAGTATAAGCTCAAGTGGCGCGCCCCGATGGGACGTTTTGGCTTAAACAACCCGTGCAATGATGCCTTAATTAATGCGATAGGGCCACCGTACCTCCGAAGGTGAGGCTTCTCCATTAGCGACGGTTGAGATTGTGCCGTGCCGTGAATCCCGATCGTATGGGGGTATGTCGAGGCGATCCCGGACGCCTCGAATGGGGTGTTCCGCCTCTCCAGGGCGGTTTCTTGGCGGAGAAGCGAAGTGACAGCTGCCCTGCGTCTATATATACGCGCATGTGTGCGTGTTGGTGGCGTCTTCTTACTTTGTTTTCAGAAGAGCGTTGGCCTCTCATCCTCTTCAGCGTTCACCGTTTTTCGCTCAGGACTTCCTTCGACCGAGATGGCGATGAGCCCTGGAGACGTAGCCTCAGAAATCGTCGCTGGAGATTTGGGGAGGATTCACCAAAGGTATGGTCTGCCCATGGATGTGGTTTTGCGGGTGCCGGGACTTGAAGACAGGGTCACCCGTGACTTGGAGTCTGGAGTATTCGTCTATGAGGACAGCTTTAAGGCGGGTCTTCGTTTCCCTCTCCATCCCTTGGTGAAGGAGATCATGACCCATTACAACATCTGTCCATCGATGGTGGCCCCAAACAGTTGGCGGAACATCGTCGGATTTATCTCGATGTGCCACCAGATCCAAATCGTTGCGACTCTCCCCCTTTTTCGCACCTGTTATCACCTAACTCCCGGGCGGAAATCGGAGTGGACCTCCATCGGGCCCCGGAGGTCTTTTAATGTCATTGCGGATAAGCCCTCTTCCATCAAGGGGTGGAAGAGTCGATTTGTGATTGCGGAGGGGAACATCGGGTCCGATTTCCCTCGGCGATGGGGGGAAGTTGCGAAGGATGCGGAGACGCATCCGGCCCTATCGGTGCAGGAGGAGAGGGACCTGGACGTCCTTCGTAATGGACAGACGTTTTCGGCCAACGACCTGTTATCGGAGGGAGCTCTCTTTGCAGCCGGGCTCAGCCCTTTGGACCCTCAAGGTGAGTTTCTTTTCGCGCTGCGTATTTTTCCCGATTACTGCGCTTGGGTTTGATGTGTGAACTCCGGTTTGGCAGCCACGAGGTTGGCGTTGTCGAGCCTCTCCAAGAGGAAGAGAGGGAAGCGTCCTGGGGAAGGTAGTGGAGCGGACAGCGGCCGACCCAAAAAGAGGGGCCACACATCCGCAAAGAGCCCGCCGGACGCTGGAGCAGCCGCTACAGAGGCAGCCGCTACAGGGGCGCCTGGGGCGAAGGAGGATACGGGGAGGGCGGCCGTGGCGCCCGAACCTCTCGTTTTGGAGATTTCGGATAGTTCGGATGAGGCTCCGCTGGCTCATCTGACCGCGCCTCCCTTGAAGGAGGAACTCGTGACGTGTCCAGTGGAGGCGGTCGTAGCGGAGGGGTCCATCGCCCCCGTGGAGTCGCCACTGGCTCCAGCGGGAGAGGGGGAGGAGACAGCCGCAATGGAAGGAGTTCGGGAGGGGCCCCTGCTTGGCCTATCCGCTGGGGAATCCGGCAGCAGTGAGGTTGGGCCGCCCTCGATGGGTCAAGAGGCGGTTCAAACTGAGACCTCGGGGGAGCCCGCGGAGGGGCCGCAGGTGGTGGCTACTGGAGAGGGCGCACCAGTGGAGGGAGCGCAACAAAGTGGGGGTCCCACGATCGGGGCCCCTTCGAGGAAGATTTTGGGGAGATTAGCGCTTGGGCTGGCCGAGCTATCTGAAGAGGCTCAAGCCAGGGCCCTGACGGAAGAAGCTGGGAGGCTGCAGGCCACTCAGCTGGGGATCGTCCAGGCCGGTCCCTCAGGCGGGGTCGGTCAACCCAGTGGCTCGGAGGCTAGCATCGACGAGGCGTTTTCCGCCATGATGAGGTCGGTCCTGCATCCGGGTGCGGGTCCATCGACGGACGAGTTCGCTGACCGGGGGTTGATAGATGCTGCATTCGGGCAGCAAGGTGTAGCTGAGGATATTCATCTCCTCCCCGCCATAGATAATACAACTTTGATAAAGATGACCCGGGACTATGCTTCGAAGGTGAGTCATTTTCCCAGCGTGTCGGATGTTACCCGATGGACTCCGTTGTGGGCGCTTACTCAATTTTGCCTTTGTAGGGGGTTTTGCTTTCTCGGGCAATTGGCTGGCGCTTGAGTCTGGCGACAGGGGCCAGCGTCCAGGCCCGGAGGGAGAAAGTCGAGCTCCAGTCGCAGCTGAAAAAGTCTGAGCAGTTCGCGGAGCTCATGGACACGATGGATAGGAGCTCGAAGGCGGCCAGGGCGGCACACCAGGTTGCTGTGGACGAGGTGTCCAAGCTGAAGCATAGGGTGGAGGAGTTACAGGGACTCCTGGCGAAGAGCGATGACGCATGCCGGGAGTTGGCCAAAATCAAATCAAAACACTCCGCGGAGATGGTGGCGATGCGGCGGGACCACGGCGAGAGTCTGGGCCGGTTGAGGAGAGAGGCCGACGACGAAAGAAAACGCCTGACGAGAATGTTGGGCGAGGTGGAGGAGACATTGAAAAAACGTAATGACGAAATCGCTGAATTGAAGGAGAACGCGAAGTGGCAACAAGGATAATAGGTCGAGTGATGGCGAGTTATCGCAAGCTCGCGGGGAGATTGAAACCGGACGATCGAGGATCAGTACCCTGCAAGAGAGGGTGGAGTCGGTCGGCGCTGACAGGACGAGGGCCCGGAGTGAGGCTGAGGAGCTGGCCGGAAGGTTGGCCAGGCGAGAGGGGGAGGTATGCTTTTATTTCCCCTCATTTTTCTATTGGTTCCCTATGATGCCGATTGTCCTTGACTTTTCCAGATGGCGAGGATGGGGTCGGAGATTCAGGCTCTCCAAAGTGCGTTTGCGTCCGCTCGCAGTAGGAGCTCGGAGCTCGAGATACGGTCTAGCGAGCTCGAGGGGCGAAACGCCATCCTGGAGGCCCAGGTGGCTGAGGCCGAGAAACGGGCCACTGAGGCCAACATGCAGCTCGCCATTCTTCAGGGGAGGCAAGATGCTATGAACGTAGATGCATTCCGTCACGGGATGGAAGAGTGTAAGCAGAGGATACTTAGCGGGCACCCGGAGTGGGACCTTTCTTTTCTGAGCATCGAAGGCTCCGAAGACGGCGAATCCGCAGAAGAAGAAGATGAAGACGAATATGTCGCGTTTCTGACGCCGAGCTTGGCGGCACCCCTGGTCCCAGCGAAGCCGTAGCCTCCGAGGGACAGTCACAAACCGTTACAGAGGAGGTGAAAACATCAGAGAAGGGCGAGCCTAGCCATGCACCTGCAGATGTGGCTGAGGGTACTCCCCAAACCGGTGGAGCTCCTGGCTCTTAGGGGCCGCTCCTGTATCTTCCCCCTTTTAAACATTTGACATTTCTCAGTAAAGGGATTTCCTGTTTTTATCTAAGTGTTTTTCTTGCGTGACTTTGCTGTTGTCTGGTGTTGCCTCGATCGTGAACGACCCGTGGCTTGTTGACATCCTTGGGCCATCCTTAATTCGAAACCAGGAAAAATGGGCCGGTTTGGACCGACGAATCAAAGTGGATCGGTTATGATCGACGGGCGAAATAGGTCGGCGCGGGCCGACGGATAGAATAGGTCGGTTAAGGCCGACAGACGAAAATAGGTCTGCAAAGGTCGACAGATAAAAATGGGTCGGCAGGGGCCGACAGATGAAAATAGGTCGGCAGGGGCCGACACGGGTCGGCTGGGGCCGACAGATGAAAATGGGTCGGCAGGGGCCGACAGATGAGGTCGGCTGGGGCCGACAGATGAAAATGGGTCGGCAGGGGCCGACAGATGAAAATAGGTCGGGGGCCGACGGGGTCGGCTGGGGCCGACGGATGAAAATGGGTCGGCAGGGGCCGACAGATGAAAATAGGTCGGCTTGGGCCGACGGACAAATACGGGTCGGCTGGGGCCGACGGATGAAATAGGTTTTCGCGCTCCCTGCCATCCTGCCAGCGTTCTGCCATCCCGCAGGCAATTCGGTTTTTCTTTACTATAAGTGGAGATACGGCAGAGTGGGGGTATAAAGCTGTATCAGAGCTTTCCGGAAGATGCTCCTTTCCCATGCGGGTCATCTCGTTGCGACGCGCACGCAACCGTCCACTATTGGACAGTATCTTTTCAAAGGACGATTTTCTGAGCCCGCCGATTTTCGAAGCGTCAGCGGACGATTTTCTGCATTTAATGACTGCGATCCGGGATCAGGAAAGGATCTCCGTACGCGTCCTGGTTCAGGCGGTGGTTCGGCGCGCAGTGGGGTGCTACGCCAATTTCTGGGGACCACGTGGTGGCGTGGGACAGGTGTTTGAATCTCGGGACTTTCAGCTCTGATGGCTCGTCCCGAGTCTCTTCTGCCTATAAAAAGGGGAAAGAGGGGTTTTCATCTGGCTATCCCCAAAGTTTCTTTCTCGCTGGAATTTTTATTATTCTCGTTCTCTGTTGCTACGAGTGGAAGGATCGACCCTTCCTTTCATGGGCTCCTTGCCGCCGGATAGCTGGGGCGACCGGGGAGCAGCTGAAGGATGGCTCATCTTAGGGGACGAGTCTCGGAGATCATATGGAGAGCGCACATGGAGGGGGCAGAGATCATACGGAGAGCGCACATATGCGCTTCCGTTGTGGTCTGCGGCTCCTGCGGGGATGCGGGTCAGGAGGTGTATGGACACCTCCGTAGCACGCGCAGACTCCCCCTCTTTCGCTGGCTTAGGTTCCCGCGTCTTCTCTGAGGGGAATCCTTGCCACGGGAGGGACAATATGGGAGCAACCGGGTTCGGATGGTCCCCGGTTCCCTCGAGTGAGCGGCGACCCGTGGTTCGGCACTCCCTTCTAGGGGAGTGGATTGGGCCTTTGGGATCCTCAGAATCAGCATCCGCGGGCCATGCCTCAGCTTGGATCTTTTAATTCATCCTGCCCAAGCGGACTTGGCCGTTTCTGGTTTGCATGATTTCTCGATCCGGATGTTGGAACATCGTAGTTGTCTAGGCCTGCCTTGGAGCAGTTGCCCGAGTCTTGTATTTGCCTTTATTTATGCATTTCAATGCTTTTGTAACGCCTATGAGGCATTTGTAATTGATCATGATGGACAATAAAGAGAGTTACACCCCATTTCTTAATCTGTCTTTTCTTGTGCCGATCTCATTGCTATTTGTCGTTTGTGGGGCATAAAAGTGTCCCGCTCGTCCTTAGACGAGGATCCCATGATGCCCGAACTAATTGAGGTCCGTATGCGGCGGTGCAAAGATAGTTCGGCGAAATACACTCCTTGCTTAGGTCGGGAGTCTGGTATTTTGTGCTCCGTTTTTATCGGAGCCCGGAGTATCGTGGGTCGGCTTTGGCCGAAGTTCGGGGAGCCTTCAACCCTTTTTGCCATGGTTTAAGGATTTAGTCCCTCGAGATAGTTGAGTTTCGGGGAACGTCTTACTTGGCTCTGCCAAGGTTTGAAGAATTTTGCAACTCGGCACTGCCGAGGTTTGGAGAGAATCTCGCTTGGCCACGCCAAGGTTCGGAGAACTTTGTAGCTCGGCCCTGCCGAGGTTCGGAGAATTGATAGCTCGGCGAGGTTCGGAGAACTGATAGCTCGGCCCTGCCGAGGTTCGGAGATAGCTCGGCCCTGCCGAGGTTCGGAGAACTGATAGCTCGGCCCTGCCGAGGTTCGGAGAACTGTAGCTCGGCCCTGCCGAGGTTCGGAGAACTGATAGCTCGGCCCTGCCGAGGTTCGGAGAACTGATAGCTCGGCCCTGCCGAGGTTCGGAGAACTGATAGCTCGGCCCTGCCGAGGTTCGGAGAACTGATAGCTCGGAGGGAGCGAATCAGTCGCCGAGCGGAACGGTCGGCGTGTTTGCTATGCTTTTACTGGCGATGCTCTTTTCGAGGGACAGATCGTCGATCGGCGTTGGACTCTGTTCCCACGCGTTTTTCGAGAAAGGGGGCAGTTTTAAGAGGCTTGGGGAAGCGTCGAAAGCATTTATTGCAGGAGGCGGCAGATCGGGAAGATGCTCTGTTTGCATTTTCCGATCTGCCTTGGGATAGGGCGCGACTTTTCGGATTCCGTACGCATTAGAACGGCGACACATGGCAAATTTTTACGGGTCGGCGTCCGCGGTACGGCTGAACTGGATACCCTCCTAGCGGGTATAAATATGGCCGGGGGGACTGGATCTGGCCACCCTTCGGTCTGAGCTTAAAAGAAAATGGATTCTCCGGCGCGGTCCTCAACGACTCGCGCTCTTCGGTTAACAACCCGTCAGATTCGGAGGAGAGAGCGATCTCCGTGACTGTTGACGGGCTGGCCCTTGCGTCGGTTTCGCAACCAATGAGCGGCTCGCCAGGACCGCTGGAGTTCTGGATATTTCGGTTCGGGAGGCGGAGGCCTCACGTTTGGTAATGGGTCGGCAGGAGGAGGAGATCCGGCTGCTTCGTCAGCAGGTGGCCGACCTGACCGCTCTTCTGGAGAGGTTGTTGGGCTCTGGGGGCAAGTGACCCCAGGGCTTCTGCCTGCCCTTGCTTTTGCTTTCCGCAGTTTCTTTGTAACCCCCCCTTTATGAATGAAAATGGTCCTTGTCTATCGGCGGAGTTCTTTTCTTTCAAGAGTTTACGGCCTTCACCCGTATGTCGAACCAGGGGGGGGGCGTGCCCTTGTTCGTTTTTTGCGCGCTAATGTAGGCTCTTTGAACGATGGGCTATAGGGGCGCTACCCGAAGGATCCCCAATGGTTAGAGAGGGAATTTGCCTAACTCTTCCCGGGACCTTCGGTCAGTTACGCGAGGCTTGATGGCCTTGAGAGTAGATTTGCCAACGGCGGCTTATTCTCGCGCGTCGATGGTTTTTTACTCGCCGTACTGGTTTTTCGAACCCGGCGGAGTCCTTCGGGGACTATTGGGGGCCGCTCGACTTTGGTCGGGGCTTGCGGGTTTAGACTTTTCGTCGGGGTCTTCTCGCCTTTTCGCGGGAGATTTATCGCTCGGCCCGCCGAGGTTCGGGGAAATTTACTTGGCCCTGCCAAGGTTCGGAGATTTGTTGCTCGGCCCTGCCGAGGTTCGGAGAAATATTTTACTTGGCCCTGCCAAGGTTCGGAGATTTGTTGCTCGGCCCTGCCGAGGTTCGGAGAAATATTTTACTTGGCCCTGCCAAGGTTCGGAGATTTGTTGCTCGGCCCTGCCGAGGTTCGGAGAAATTTTACTTGGCCCTGCCAAGGTTCGGAGATTTGTTGCTCGGCCCTGCCGAGGTTCGGAGAAATATTTTACTTGGCCCTGCCAAGGTTCGGAGATTTGTTGCTCGGCCCTGCCGAGGTTCGGAGAAATTTTACTTGGCCCTGCCAAGGTTCGGAGATTTGTTGCTCGGCCCTGCCGAGGTTCGGAGAAATATTTTACTTGGCCCTGCCAAGGTTCGGAGATTTGTTGCTCGGCCCTGCCGAGGTTCGGAGAAATTTTACTTGGCCCTGCCAAGGTTCGGAGATTTGTTGCTCGGCCCTGCCGAGGTTCGGAGAAATATTTTACTTGGCCCTGCCAAGGTTCGGAGATTTGTTGCTCGGCCCTGCCGAGGTTCGGAGAAATATTTTACTTGGCCCTGCCAAGGTTCGGAGATTTGTTGCTCGGCCCTGCCGAGGTTCGGAGAAATATTTTACTTGGCCCTGCCAAGGTTCGGAGATTTGTTGCTCGGCCCTGCCGAGGTTCGGAGAAATATTTTACTTGGCCCTGCCAAGGTTCGGAGATTTGTTGCTCGGCCCTGCCGAGGTTCGGAGAAATATTTTACTTGGCCCTGCCAAGGTTCGGAGATTTGTTGCTCGGCCCTGCCGAGGTTCGGAGAAATATTTTACTTGGCCCTGCCAAGGTTCGGAGATTTTCCTGTTCAAGCAGATAACTCGGTTGTGCCGAGGATTGATAAGCAGCATCTATTTCCATTTACGATTTATGGCAATATGGATATAACCGATTCACACAATAAGTTGTGGGAAAATAGACAACTGGCGGGGCGTAAAGGACATACCCTATTGATAGTATTTGCGGAGGTTGTCCGAGTTCCACGTTCGGGGGACGGATTTCCCTTCGAGGTCCTGCAGCTTGTAGGTTCCTGGCCCAATGACCTCCGTGACTTGGTACGGGCCTTCCCAGTTCGGCGCCAGCTTTCCTTGCTCCAGCGGTTTGGATACAGAAGCTTTCCGGAGGACAAGGTCGCCAGGTAGGAAAGTCTTCCCCTTAACTCTGGAGGCATGGTACCGAGCCACCCTCTGTTGATAGGCGGCCGTCCTGATTCGGGCCTTCTCTCTGACTTCCTCCACCAAGTCGAGGTTGGTGCGGAGTTGCTCGTTGCTGGCTTCTTCCGAGTAACTCTCCACCCGCAAAGATGGGAGGCCCACTTCCACAGGGATGACGGCCTCCGTACCGAAAGCCATTCGGAATGGGGTCTCGCCCGTTGGGATTCTCGGAGTGGTGCGATAGGCCCACAAGACATGGTGCAGCTCATCTGCCCACCTGCCTTGGGCTCTAGAGAGGCGAGCTTTGATTCCTTGGAGGAGAGTCCTGTTGGTTACCTCGGCCGCTCCGTTGGCTTGTGGGTGCCCGACCGAAGTAAGGTGGTGACGAATTCCATGCTCTTCGCAGAATTGGCGGAATTTGGAATTGTCGAACTGCTTGCCGTTATCGGTGATTATGGTGTGGGGGAGGCCGAACCGGCAGATGATGGACCTCCACACAAAGTCTCTGGCCCGGGCTTCGGTGATTTGGGCAACTGCTTCCGCTTCAACCCATTTGGTGAAGTAGTCAATGGCGACAAATAAGAATTTTCGCTGTCCTGTCGCCAACGGGAATGGGCCGAGGATGTCCATCCCCCATTTGGCAAAGGGCCAGGCGGAGGATATGGAAACTAGCTCGGCGGAGGGGAGCCTCTGGATGCTCGAATGTCTCTGGCAGGCGTCACAGGCTCGGACTAGATCGTCCGCATCTTTCTGCATGGTCGGCCAATAATAGCCTTGCCGTAGCACCTTGTGACATAGGGACCGGCCTCCCAGATGGTTGCCGCAGATCCCTTCATGTACCTCCCGTAGAGCGTAGTCCGCCTCGGATGGGCGGAGGCATCTGAGCAGCGGCATAGAAAAAGACCGCTTGTAAAGCTGGCTGTCAATCAATACATAGTGGGTCGCCTGCAGCTTCAATTTCCTGGCCTCCCTTCGGTCGGACGGGAGCGACCCTTCTTTAAGATAGCTGAGGATAGGGTCGAACCAGGATGGTTCGGTCTCGATTTGCATCACCCGGTCAGCTTCCATGATACTCGGCTTCTCCAGAGTCTCCAGATGGAATTTTTGTTCAGCATCCATTGTCTCCGTGGTTGCCAATCGGGAGAGTAGGTCGGCACGGGCGTTTTCCGATCTAGGAATTTGAATAATTTCAAACTCTGAAAAGTGAGGAAGTAGGCCGCGCACCTCTTGGAGATATCGAACCATATTGGGTTCTCGGGCTTCAAACTCCCCTCGCACATGGCCGGCCACCAGCTGAGAGTCG
Source organism: Calamus simplicifolius (assembly GCA_900491605.1). Lineage (NCBI taxonomy): Eukaryota > Viridiplantae > Streptophyta > Magnoliopsida > Arecales > Arecaceae > Calamus > Calamus simplicifolius. The sequence goes on along the minus strand of UESW01004059.1, from coordinate 632,225 downwards.
GTGAAGGCGCTAATCTTTTCCACCTTCAGGTTGCGGGCGATCCGGAGACCGGCTAACAGGGCCTCGTACTCGGCTTCGTTGTTGGAAGCCGGGAAGGAGAATCGGACGCCATATTCGAAGATCATCCCCTCGGGCTGGTGAGAACCAAACCCGCACCGGAATGATGGGCGTTGGACGACCCATCGACGTGAAGGAGCCACCGAGCTTCAGGTTTTGGTCCTTCGGGACTTTTTGGGGTAGAGCCGTCTTCCGGGATGGTGCACTCAAGGAGGAAGTCGGCCAGTACTTGAGCTTTGATGGCCGGGCGAGGTTGAAATTGTATGTCGTGCTCGCTTAGTTCGACGGCCCATTTGGTCATCCTCCCCGATGTTTCTGGACGGTGGACCACCGCCTTGATGGGTTGATCGGTCAGGACCGTCACTGAATGTGCTTGGAAATATGGTCGCAGCTTCCGGACCGAGGTGATCAAAGCCAGCACTATTTTCTCGATCCTGGTGTACCTCGTCTCCGCGTCGCGGAGCAGCCTACTCACATAGTAGATCGGTCTTTGGATCTTGCCTTCTTGCTTGACCAGTACCGAACAAACTGCTCCCTCGGAAACGGCCAGATACAGAAACAGAGTCTCCCCTGGGACCGGACTACTAAGAAGTGGAGGCGAGCCGAGGTACTTCTTGAGATCTTGAAATGATTTCTGGCATTCAGGAGTCCACTGGAAATTCTTGGCCGATCGGAGGGTTTTGAAGAAGGGGAGGCACCTCTCGGCTGACCGAGCTACGAAGCGGTTAAGGGCCGCTATTCTCCCGGTCAGGCGCTGGACCTCTTTAATGGACGCTGGGGGCGCCATTTGTTGGAGAGCTTGAATCTTCTGAGGGTTAGCCTCAATGCCGCGCTGGGAGACCATGAATCCGAGGAACTTCCCAGAAATTGACGCCGAAGGCGCACTTGGTTGGGTTGAGCTTCATTCCATACTTGCGCAGCGTGGCAAAGCTCTCCGCGAGGTCCTCAACATGCCGCAGCGCTTCCTTGCTTTTGACCAGCATATCATCCACATACACCTCCATGTTCCGGCCGATTTGCTCCTTGAACACCTTGTTGACCAGGCGCTGGTAGGTCGCTCCTGCATTTTTAAGACCGAAAGGCATAACTCGGTAACAGTAGGTACCTCGGTCGGTTATGAAGGCTGTCTTTTCTTCATCCTCGGGGGCCATCCGGATCTGATTGTAGCCCGAATAGGCATCCATGAATGACAGCATTTGGTGGCCCGAGGTGGCATCCACAAGCTGGTCGATCCGAGGGAGAGGGAAGCTGTCCTTCGGGCATGCCTTGTTGAGATCGGTGAAGTCGATGCAGATCCTCCATTTGCCATTCGACTTCTTCACCATGACGACGTTTGACAGCCAACTGGGGTAGTTTACCTCTCGGACAAAGTTGGCTTTGATGAGTTTGTCGACCTCTTCTTCAATGGCCTTTTGCCGCTCTGGGGCGAAGCTTCTCTTTTTCTGCTTAACGGGCCTGTGCATCTCGTCCACATTGAGACGATGGACGAGGACTTCGGGGCTAATTCCTGGCATGTCGGAGGCGGTCCAGGCGAAGATGTCCGCGTTGCTTTGGAGGAATCTGATTAGCTCGCGACGAGGCTCTCCCTCAAGCAGCGACCCGACCTTTGTGGTTCGGTCGGGCCGAGCTACGTCCAGCGGTACTTCTTCCAGCTCTTCCACCGGTTCTCCCCGTTGCTCGGCGAAATCTTCGCGGGCGTCTAGCCCGTCAACCTCGGGAATTCTGGACTGAAGGCTCGTGACAAAACATTGCCGAGCCATGGCCTGACTTCCCCGAACTACTCCAACTCCTTGCTCGGTGGGGAACTTCATCGACAGATGCGGGATAGAGACAACCGCCTTAAGAGACATCAAGCCGGGCCTGCCGAATATGGCATTATATGGGGACCTGAGGTCGGTCACTAGGAAGTCGGCTTGTACAACGGTTACAAAGGGCCAGGTTCCTGCGCGGACCGTCAGGGTGACGATTCCTTCTGGGATGATGACGTCGCCGGTGAATCCCATCAAGGTGGAATCCACGGCTCGAAGGTTTTCCATGAGCAATTTCATCCTGGCAAACACATCGAGGTACAAAACGTTCACCGAGCTTCCACTATCAACCAGGATTCGGCTTACATCATAATTGTTCAAATTTAGGGAGACAACAAGTGCGTCCTCATGGGGAAGCTGTATCCCAAGAAGATCATCATCAGAAAAGGAGAGCTCGCCCGTGCGCGCCTTCTTTGGCACCGGTGCATCACCATTGCCCCCGGAGCCCGATCCGCCGGCCTCTTCAATCATGTTGATGCGGCCAACCACTGGCGGATTTGGTGGAGGAGGGAGTTGTGGGAGCTCAGGCTGGCGATCACCTCCCTGCTGCTGTGGCTCGGGTGCCCTTCTGAACTGGTCCAACCGTCCCCGCCGAATCAGTCTCTCGATCTCGTTCTTCAGCTGCCAGCATTCTTCAGTGTCATGGCCATGCTCCCTATGGTAGCGGCAGTACTTGGCGGGATCTCTCCGGGTTGGGTTCCCTCGGAGAGGCACTGGTCGGGGAAGCTGGCGCTCTATCTCCATGAGGATTTGTGCCCGGGGCACAGTCAACGGAGTGTAGCGATCGAATCGCCTAGGGGGACTCCGGGAGCGATTCCTTGGCGGCGGCGGAGGGACTCTTTGGCGGCGAGGTGGGCTTGGCCGACGGACAGGGCGGTGTCTGTCGGGAACTTTGGGCTCTTGCCTCTTCTTCGTCTGTTCAGCGCGGGCCATTCTCCGCGACTCCTCGACCCGAGCGTATTTGTCCGCAAGGGCCATCATATCAGACAGACACGGGGGGTAGCTGACTTCCATTGCCAAATAGAAGTCGCTCTCCTTTGAAACTCCCCCCGCTAGGGCGGACATGGCCACCTCATGATTAAGGTGGTCCACCTCCAACATGGCCTTGTTGAAACGGCCAAGATAATTTCTCAAGGACTCCCCCTCTCTTTGCTTGACTTCGGAGAGGGAGTCGGATCTCCGTCGGTGGCGGCGGCTGCTGACGAACTGGCCAATAAAAAGGTGGCTCAGCTCATCAAATGAATCAATGGAACCTGGTTTCAGGGCGTTGAACCAGGTTCGGGCGGATCCTCTGAGTGTGGATGGGAAGGCCCGGCAGAGGATCGCATCAGATGCTCCATGGAACATCATTATTGACCGGAAGCTGCTGAGATGGTCGTCCGGATCAGTGGAGCCGTGATAGGGCTCGACGGTCGGCAGCTTGACATGGGAGGGGATCACTTCCTCCATGATCCCCTTAGAGAAAGGGATGCCCTGCTCTGTTTTGGGCTGAGGCAGGTGGATCTGCTTGGCGGCGTCCAGCTCCTGACGCATTTCTTGGAGCTGACGGCGGATCTCCTCCTCACCGGCGAGAGGAGCAGCCGGGCGGGAGAACCGCAAAGATGGTGTTGAATCATGGCGAGACGTTGCCGGAGAGAGGGAGCGGGCTCGCCAAGATCTGGGAAGATCTCTATCGCAACCGGTTCGAGGGACCGGTTTGTCTCCCCCGGGGCGACGTGGGGGGTCCGCTGATTCACGCGGATCAGAGGAGGAGGTTGCCGGTGAAGAGGAAGTCGTCGTCTCTTTCTGGGGATGCGAAGCAGGAGGAGGTGCAAGACGCTCCTGGACCAGATGGGTGAGAGCCTGGACTTGTTGGACCAGCGTAGCAAACTGGTCCTGGGTCACTGGAATGGCAGGCGGCGACGGAGTCTCGACAGGTGGGGGTTGCGGCGCTGTGGCGCCGGTCGGATCAGGCCTCTGGGAGGCGACCTGATCGGGAGCATCAGAGGTTGTTCCTCTCTTCCGGTTGGCCATCAGAGAGGTTCTTCTCCGGATCAAGATCCTTGTCTCCTTGTTTCAAGTTTTAATGGGACTTGAGGCCCTTCCTCTAGCGCCAATCTGTTGCCGCCGGGATCCGTCCTCCGACTCGGGCGCGGTCGATCCTCGGGGAGTGGGGTGCGGCGGACCTGCAAAACAGGAAGCCCTGCACACGGAAGGACGCCGGAGGTGGTCCTCCGCGGAAGGCCCTCCGACGCTCAAGTCAGCGAGGAATGAATCGGCGATCAACCAGACAAAGAGGAGGTGGATCTCTCCGGGAGACCTCTCCAGGGGGGCGGTCAATCGGAGGCTCTGGTAAGGGCAGAGCACCGACGAGCTGCCGGGAGAGAGAAAGGTAACCCTGGAGATCTTTGGTGTGTCAAGGGTTTCGTACCTGAGTAATCTGCCAAACTCCTATTTATAGACTGTCACCTGGGGACTTGAGCGTCTTCTGGAAGGTACTGAAGTTGTTAAGATTCGGGGGTAGACAGAATCAGGCCGTTGTGGGGCCGTTAGAATCCACGCCTTGTCCGTTAAGGGATCGACGACTGGGAGAGCCCCTCGATGTCTTGGGATCTGGGTGAGTAGACCTGGGGCGGTTATTATAGGTCTTAGGCCACGTCTTAATATGATCCCCTGCTTAGGTAGACTTGAGTTCTCCCGCGCCAGGTTCCGCGGAGGTGGACGTCGGGGCGTGGATCGCTAGGTAGCAGCGGGCTATGGGAGCCCGGAAGAAGCCGAGCTGCGGAGGCTCGGAATGGGCCGAGCTAGGGAAGCCCGGAGGAGGCCGAGCTAGGGAAGCCCGGAAGAGGCCGAGCTAGGGAAGCCCGGAAGAGGCCGAGCTAGGGAAGCCCGGAAGAGGCCGAGCTAGGGAAGCCCGAAAGAGGCCGAGCTAGGGGAGCCCGGAAGGAGCCGAACCACGGAGGCCCGGAAGAGGCCGAACCACGGAGGCCCGGAAGAAGCCGAGCCACGGAGGCCCGGAAGAGGCCGAGCTAGGGAAGCTCGGAAGGAGTCGAACCACGGAGGCCCGAAGGAAGCCGAGCCACGGAGGCCCGGAGGAAGCCGAGCCACGGAGGCCCGGAAGAAGCCGAGCCACGGAGGCCCGGAAGAGGCCGAGCTAGGGGAGCCCGGAAGGAGCCGAACCACGGAGGCCCGGAGGAAGCCGAGCCACGGAGGCCCGGAGGAAGCCGAGCCACGGAGGCCCGGAAGAGGCCGAGCTAGGGAAGCCCGGAAGAAGCCGAACCACGGAGGCCCGGAAGAAGCCGAACCACGGAGGCCCGGAAGAAGCCGAGCCACGGAGGCCCGGAAGAGGCCGAGCTAGGGGAGCCCGGAAGGAGCCGAACCACGGAGGCCCGGAGGAAGCCGAGCCACGGAGGCCCGGAAGAGGCCGAGCTAGGGAAGCCCGGAAGAAGCCGAACCACGGAGGCCCGGAAGAGGCCGAGCTAGGGAAGCCCGGAAGAGGCCGAGCTAGGGAAGCCCGGAAGGAGCCGAACCACGGAGGCCCGGAGGAAGCCGAGCCACGGAGGCCCGGAAGAGGCCGAGCTAGGGAAGCCCGGAAGAAGCCGAACCACGGAGGCCCGGAAGAAGCCGAGCCACGGAGGCCCGGAAGAGGCCGAGCTAGGGGAGCCCGGAAGGAGCCGAACCACGGAGGCCCGGAAGAGGCCGAACCACGGAGGCCCGGAAGAAGCCGAGCCACGGAGGCCCGGAAGAGGCCGAGCTAGGGAAGCTCGGAAGGAGTCGAACCACGGAGGCCCGGAAGAGGCCGAGCTAGGGAAGCTCGGAAGGAGTCGAACCACGGAGGCCCGGAGGAAGCCGAGCCACGGAGGCCCGGAGGAAGCCGAGCCACGGAGGCCCGGAAGAAGCCGAGCCACGGAGGCCCGGAAGAGGCCGAGCTAGGGGAGCCCGGAAGGAGCCGAACCACGGAGGCCCGGAGGAAGCCGAGCCACGGAGGCCCGGAGGAAGCCTAGCCACGGAGGCCCGGAAGAGGCTGAGCTAGGGAAGCCCGGAAGAGGCCGAGCTAGGGAAGCCCGGAAGAGGCCGAGCTAGGGGAGCCCAGAAGAAGCCGAAAGGAGGGGGTCAGCCTTAGCCGTCTTGCACGGATATCAATGCAATGACGATTTTACCCCCCAACAGGCCTCAAGTCCCATTAAAACTTGAAACAAGGAGACAAGGATCTTGATCCGGAGAAGAACCTCTCTGATGGCCAACCGGAAGAGAGGAACAACCTCTGATGCTCCCGATCAGGTCGCCTCCCAGAGGCCTGATCCGACTGGCGCCACAGCGCCGCAACCCCCACCTGTCGAGACTCCGTCGCCGCCATTCCGGTGACCCAGGACCAGTTTGCTACGCTGGTCCAACAAGTCCAGGCTCTCACCCACCTGGTCCAGGAGCGTCTTGCACCTCCTCCTGCTTCGCATCCCCAGAAAGAGACGACGACTTCCTCTTCACCGGCAACCTCCTCCTCCGATCCGCTTGAATCAGCGGACCCCCCACGTCGCCCCGGGGGAGACAAACCGGTCCCTCGAACCGGTTGCGATGAGATCTTCCCAGATCTCGGCGAGCCCGCTCCCTCTCCGGCAACGTCTCGCCATGATTCGACGCCGTCCTTGCGGTTCTCCCGCCCGGCTGCTCCTCTCGCCGGCGAGGAGGAGATCCGCCGTCAGCTCCAAGAAATGCGTCAGGAGCTGGACGCCGCCAAGCAGATCCACCTGCCTCAGCCCAAAACAGAGCAGGGCATCCCTTTCTCTAAGGGGATCATGGAGGAAGTGATCCCCTCCCATGTCAAGCTGCCGACCGTCGAGCCCTATCACGGCTCCACTGATCCGGACGACCATCTCAGCAGCTTCCGGTCAATAATGATGTTCCATGGAGCATCTGATGCGATCCTCTGCCGGGCCTTCCCATCCACACTCAGAGGATCCGCCCGAACCTGGTTCAACGCCCTGAAACCAGGTTCCATCGATTCGTTTGATGAGCTGAGCCACCTTTTCATTGGCCAGTTCGTCAGCAGCCGCCGCCACCGACGGAGATCCGACTCCCTCTCCGAAGTCAAGCAAAGAGAGGGGGAGTCCTTGAGAAATTATCTTGGCCGTTTCAACAAGGCCATGTTGGAGGTGGACCACCTTAATCATGAGGTGGCCATGTCCGCCCTAGCGGGGGGAGTTTCAAAGGAGAGCGACTTCTATTTGGCAATGGAAGTCAGCTACCCCCCGTGTCTGTCTGATATGATGGCCCTTGCGGACAAGTACGCTCGGGTCGAGGAGTCGCGGAGAATGGCCCGCGCTGAACAGACGAAGAAGAGGCAAGAGCCCAAGGTTCCCGACAGACACCGCCCTGTCCGTCGGCCAAGCCCACCTCGCCGCCAAAGAGTCCCTCCGCCGCCGCCAAGGAATCGCTCCCGGAGTCCCCCTAGGCGATTCGATCGCTACACTCCGTTGACTGTGCCCCGGGCACAAATCCTCATGGAAATAGAGCGCCAGCTTCCCCGACCAGTGCCTCTCCGAGGGAACCCAACCCGGAGAGATCCCGCCAAGTACTGCCGCTACCATAGGGAGCATGGCCATGACACTGAAGAATGCTGGCAGCTGAAGAACGAGATCGAAAGACTGATTCGGCGGGGACGTTGGACCAGTTCAGAAGGGCACCCGAGCCACAGCAGCAGGGAGGTGATCGCCAGCCTGAGCTCCCACAACTCCCTCCTCCTCCAAATCCGCCAGTGGTTGGCCGCATCAACATGATTGAAGAGGCCGGCGGATCGGGCTCCGGGGGCAATGGTGATGCACCGGTGCCAAAGAAGGCGCGCACGGGCGAGCTCTCCTTTTCTGATGATGATCTTCTTGGGATACAGCTTCCCCATGAGGACGCACTTGTTGTCTCCCTAAATTTGAACAACTATGATGTAAGCCGAATCCTGGTTGATAGTGGAAGCTCGGTGAACGTTTTGTACCTCGATGTGTTTGCCAGGATGAAATTGCTCATGGAAAACCTTCGAGCCGTGGATTCCACCTTGATGGGATTCACCGGCGACGTCATCATCCCAGAAGGAATTGTCACCCTGACGGTCCGCGCAGGAACCTGGCCCTTTGTAACCGTTGTACAAGCCGACTTCCTAGTGACCGACCTCAGGTCCCCGTATAATGCCATATTCGGCAGGCCCGGCTTGATGTCTCTTAAGGCGGTTGTTTCTATCCCGCATCTGTCGATGAAGTTCCCCACCGAGCAAGGAGTTGGAGTAGTTCGGGGAAGTCAAGCCATGGCTCGGCAATGTTTTGTCACGAGCCTTCAGTCCAGAATTCCCGAGGTTGACGGGCTAGACGCCCGCGAGGATTTCGCCGAGCAACGGGGAGAACCGGTGGAAGAGCTGGAAGAAGTACCGCTGGACGTAGCTCGGCCCGACCGAACCACAAAGATCGGGTCGCTGCTTGAGGGAGAGCCTCGTCGCGAGCTAATCAGATTCCTCCAAAGCAACGCGGACATCTTCGCCTGGACCGCCTCCGACATGCCAGGAATTAGCCCCGAAGTCCTCGTCCATCGTCTCAATGTGGACGAGATGCACAGGCCTGTTAAGCAGAAAAAGAGAAGCTTCGCCCCAGAGCGGCAAAAGGCCATTGAGAAGAGGTCGACAAACTCATCAAAGCCAACTTTGTCCGAGAGGTAAACTACCCCAGATGGCTGTCAAACGTCGTCATGGTGAAGAAGTCGAATGGTAAATGGAGGATCTGCATCGACTTCACCGATCTCAACAAGGCATGCCCGAAGGACAGCTTCCCTCTCCCTCGGATCGACCAGCTTGTGGATGCCACCTCGGGCCACCAAATGCTGTCATTCATGGATGCCTATTCGGGCTACAATCAGATCCGGATGGCCCCCGAGGATGAAGAAAAGACAGCCTTCATAACCGACCGAGGTACCTACTGTTACCGAGTTATGCCTTTCGGTCTTAAAAATGCAGGAGCGACCTACCAGCGCCTGGTCAACAAGGTGTTCAAGGAGCAAATCGGCCGGAACATGGAGGTGTATGTGGATGATATGCTGGTCAAAAGCAAGGAAGCGCTGCGGCATGTTGAGGACCTCGCGGAGAGCTTTGCCACGCTGCGCAAGTATGGAATGAAGCTCAACCCAACCAAGTGCGCCTTCGGCGTCAATTCTGGGAAGTTCCTCGGATTCATGGTCTCCCAGCGCGGCATTGAGGCTAACCCTCAGAAGATTCAAGCTCTCCAACAAATGGCGCCCCCAGCGTCCATTAAAGAGGTCCAGCGCCTGACCGGGAGAATAGCGGCCCTCAACCGCTTCGTAGCTCGGTCAGCCGAGAGGTGCCTCCCCTTCTTCAAAACCCTCCGATCGGCCAAGAATTTCCAATGGACTCCTGAATGCCAGAAATCATTTCAAGATCTCAAGAAGTACCTCGGCTCGCCTCCACTTCTCAGTAGTCCGGTCCCAGGGGAGACTCTGTTTTGTATCTGGCCGTTTCCGAGGGAGCAGTTTGTTCGGTACTGGTCAAGCAAGAAGGCAAGATCCAAAGACCGATCTACTATGTGAGTAGGCTGCTCCGCGACGCGGAGACGAGGTACACCAGGATCGAGAAAATAGTGCTTGCCTTGATTACCTCGGTCCGGAAGCTGCGACCATATTTCCAAGCACATTCAGTGACGGTCCTGACCGATCAACCCATCAAAGCGGTGATCCACCGTCCAGAAACATCGGGGAGGATGACCAAATGGGCCGTCGAACTAAGCGAGCACGACATACAATTTCAACCTCGCCCAGCCATCAAAGCTCAAGTGCTGGCCGACTTCCTCCTTGAGTGCACCATCCCGGAAGACGGCTCTACCCCAAAAAGTCCCGAAGGACCAAAACCTGAAGCTCGGTGGCTCCTTCACGTCGATGGGTCGTCCAACGCCCATCGTTCCGGTGCGGGTTTGGTTCTCACCAGCCCGGAGGGGATGATCTTCGAGTATGGCATCCGATTCTCCTTCCCGGCCTCCAACAACGAAGCCGAGTACGAGGCCCTATTAGCTGGTCTCCGGATCGCCCGCAACCTGAAGGTGGAAAGGATTAGCGCCTTCACCGACTCCCAGCTGGTGGCCGGCCATGTGCGAGGGGAGTTTGAAGCCCGAGAACCCAATATGGTTCGGTATCTCCAAGAGGTGCGCAGCCTACTTCCTCACTTTTCAGAGTTTGAAATCATTCAAATTCCTAGATCGGAAAACGCCCGTGCCGACCTACTCTCCCGATTGGCAACCACGGAGACAATGGATGCTGAACAAAAATTCCATCTGGAGACTCTGGAGAAGCCGAGTATCACGGAAGCTGACCGGGTGATGCAAATCGAGACCGAACCATCCTGGTTCGACCCTATCCTCAGCTATCTTAAAGAAGGGTCGCTCCCGTCCGACCGAAGGGAGGCCAGGAAATTGAAGCTGCAGGCGACCCACTATGTATTGATCGACAGCCAGCTTTACAAGCGGTCTTTCTCCATGCCGCTGCTCAGATGCCTCCGCCCATCCGAGGCGGACTACGCTCTACGGGAGGTACATGAAGGGATCTGCGGCAACCATCTGGGAGGCCGGTCCCTGTGTCACAAAGTGCTACGGCAAGGCTATTATTGGCCGACCATGCAGAAAGATGCGGACGATCTAGTCCGAGCCTGTGACGCCTGCCAGAGGCATTCGAGCATCCAGAGGCTCCCCTCCGCCGAGCTAGTTTCCATATCCTCCGCTTGGCCCTTTGCCAAATGGGGGATGGACATCCTCGGCCCATTCCCGTTGGCGACGGGACAGCGAAAATTCTTATTTGTCGCCATTGACTACTTCACCAAATGGGTTGAAGCGGAAGCCGTTGCCCAAATCACCGAAGCCCGGGCCAGAGACTTTGTGTGGAGGTCCATCATCTGCCGGTTCGGCCTCCCCCACACCATAATCACCGATAACGGCAAGCAGTTCGACAATTCCAAATTCCGCCAATTCTGCGAAGAGCATGGAATTCGTCACCACCTTACTTCGGTCGGACACCCACAAGCCAACGGAGCGGCCGAGGTAACCAACAGGACTCTCCTCCAAGGAATCAAAGCTCGCCTCTCTAGAGCCCAAGGCAGGTGGGCAGATGAGCTGCACCATGTCTTGTGGGCCTATCGCACCACTCCGAGAATCCCAACGGGCGAGACCCCATTCCGAATGGCTTTCGGTACGGAGGCCGTCATCCCCGTGGAAGTGGGCCTCCCATCTTTGCGGGTGGAGAGTTACTCGGAAGAAGCCAGCAACGAGCAACTCCGCACCAACCTCGACTTGGTGGAGGAAGTCAGAGAGAAGGCCCGAATCAGGACGGCCGCCTATCAACAGAGGGTGGCTCGGTACCATGCCTCCAGAGTTAAGGGGAAGACTTTCCTTCCTGGCGACCTTGTCCTCCGGAAAGCCTCTGTATCCAAACCGCTGGAGCAAGGAAAGCTGGCGCCGAACTGGGAAGGCCCGTACCAAGTCACGGAGGTCATTGGGCCAGGAACCTACAAGCTGCAGGACCTCGAAGGGAAATCCGTCCCCCGAACGTGGAACTCGGACAACCTCCGCAAATACTATCAATAGGGTATGTCCTTTACGCCCCGCCAGTTGTCTATTTTCCCACAACTTATTCTGTGAATCGATTATATCCCATATTGCCATAAATCGTAAATGGAAATAGATGCTGCTTATCAATCCTCGGCACGACCGAGCTATCTGCTTGAACAGGAAAATCTCCGAACCTTGGCAGGGCCAAGTAAAACTCCGAACCTTTCATCTCGAACCTCGGCAGGGCCGAGCAACAAATCTCCGAACCTTGGCAGGGCCAAGTAAAACATTTCTCCGAACCTCGGCAGGGCCGAGCAACAAATCTCCGAACCTTGGCAGGGCCAAGTAAAACATTTCTCCGAACCTCGGCAGGGCCGAGCAACAAATCTCCGAACCTTGGCAGGGCCAAGTAAAACATTTCTCCGAACCTCGGCAGGGCCGAGCAACAAATCTCCGAACCTTGGCAGGGCCAAGTAAAACATTTCTCCGAACCTCGGCAGGGCCGAGCAACAAATCTCCGAACCTTGGCAGGGCCAAGTAAAACATTTCTCCGAACCTCGGCAGGGCCGAGCAACAAATCTCCGAACCTTGGCAGGGCCAAGTAAAACATTTCTCCGAACCTCGGCAGGGCCGAGCAACAAATCTCCGAACCTTGGCAGGGCCAAGTAAAACATTTCTCCGAACCTCGGCAGGGCCGAGCAACAAATCTCCGAACCTTGGCAGGGCCAAGTAAAACATTTCTCCGAACCTCGGCAGGGCCGAGCAACAAATCTCCGAACCTTGGCAGGGCCAAGTAAAACATTTCTCCGAACCTCGGCAGGGCCGAGCAACAAATCTCCGAACCTTGGCAGGGCCAAGTAAAACATTTCTCCGAACCTCGGCAGGGCCGAGCAACAAATCTCCGAACCTTGGCAGGGCCAAGTAAAACATTTCTCCGAACCTCGGCAGGGCCGAGCAACAAATCTCCGAACCTTGGCAGGGCCAAGTAAAACATTTCTCCGAACCTCGGCAGGGCCGAGCAACAAATCTCCGAACCTTGGCAGGGCCAAGTAAAACATTTCTCCGAACCTCGGCAGGGCCGAGCAACAAATCTCCGAACCTTGGCAGGGCCAAGTAAAACATTCTCCGAACCTCGGCAGGGCCGAGCAACAAATCTCCGAACCTTGGCAGGGCCAAGTAAAACATTTCTCCGAACCTCGGCAGGGCCGAGCACAAATCTCCGAACCTTGGCAGGGCCAAGTAGAACCTCGGCAGGGCCGAGCACAAATCTCCGAACCTTGGCAGGGCCAAGTAAAATACCTCCGAACCTCGGCAGGGCCGAGCACAAGTCTCCGAACCTTGGCGGGACCAAGTGAAATGTTTCACCAGCCATGGCAAGGCCAGGTAAAAACCACTCGGGCTAAAAACCCCGGCAAAAGGGTCTGGAACCATGGGCCTCGACCAAAGCCGAACGACCCCAAATAGTACCCGAAAAACTTCGTCCGGTTTGAGACGAGCACGTTGAGTAAAAAACCATTGACGCGAGAGAAAAAATGCCACCATCGGCACGCGAAAAAATGCCACCATCGGCAAAAATGCCACCATCGGCAAAAAATGCCACCATCGGCAGAACTCCCCCAAGAGGCTATAAAGCCTCACGTAACCGGCCAAGGGCCCCAGGCTGGGCTGGGAAATTCTCCCTAGCAGTAGAAAACCTTTGGGTGATCCCCCTGTAGCTCGTCATTCGAAATATCTACGATTAATACGCAGGGCGATGGGACCAAACCGACACCCAAGTCCGTCGAGCGTATTGAGGTAATCATTCTCAAAGAAGAAAGAAATTCCTGAAAACGAGTCTATTTTTCATTTAAACAAAAAGGAGCTACTGCGAGGCACAAAACACGGAAAAACAAAAGCGAAAACGGGAACGGGCAAAGGCCCCGGAGTCAGTCGCCCCCAGAGGCCAACAGCTCCTCCAGACGCCCCGCCAGGTCGGCCACCTGCTGACGGAGGGACACGATCTCCTCCTCTTGCCGGTCCATTATCCGGCGTAAGGTTTCCGCCTCCCGGACCGAGACATCCAAGAGTTCCTCGGCAGTCCTCGCGAGCTGCTCGTTGATTGCAAAGCCAGACGCGAGGGTCAGCCCATCGACGGTGATGGAGGTACTCCTCCCCTCCGAGTACGGCGGGCCGCTGACCGAGGAATACGAATCACTCGGCGATCGCGCTGGAGAGGCCATTCTTTTTCGGAGCTCAGACCGAGGGATGGCCGAAACCAATCCCCCTCGGTCATATTTATACCCGCCAGGAAGGTATCCCGATCAGCCGTACCGCGGACGCCGACCTATAAAGATTTGCCATGTGTCGCCGTTCTAATGCGTACGGAATCCGAAAAGTCGCGCCCTATCCCGAGGCAGATCGGAAAATGCAAACAGAGCATCTTCCCGATCTGCCGCCTCCTGCAATAAATGCTTTCGACGCTTCCCCAAGCCTTTTAAAATCGCCCCCTTTCTCGAAAAACGTGTGGGAACAGAGTCCGACGCCCGATCGACGATCTGTCCCCTCGAAAAGAGCACCGCCAGTAAAAGCGTGGCAAACACGCCGACCATTCCGTTCGGCGACTGATTCGCTCCCTCCGAGCTACCAGTTCTCCGAACCTCGGCAGGGCCGAGCTACCAGTTCTCCCTCGGCAGGGCCGAGCCTCTCCGAACCTCGGCAGGGCCGAGCTACAGTTCTCCGAACCTCGGCAGGGCCGAGCTACCAGTTCTCCGAACCTCGGCAGGGCCGAGCTACCAGTTCTCCGAACCTCGGCAGGGCCGAGCTACAGTTCTCCGAACCTCGGCAGGGCCGAGCTACAGTTCTCCGAACCTCGGCAGGGCCGAGCTACCAGTTCTCCGAACCTCGGCAGGGCCGAGCTACCAGTTCCGAACCTCGGCAGGGCCGAGCTACCAGTTCTCCGAACCTCGGCAGGGCCGAGCTACCAGTTCTCCGAACCTCGGCAGGGCCGAGCTACAGTTCTCCGAACCTCGGCAAGGCCGAGCTATCAGTTCTCCGAACCTCGGCAGGCCGAGCCGAGTACAAAATTCTCCGAACCTTGGCATGGCCAAGCGAAATTCTCTCCAAGCCTCGGCAGTGCCGAGTTGCAAAATTCTTCAAACCTTGGCAGAGCCAAGTAAGACGTTCTCCGAAACTCAACTATCTCGAGGGACTAAATCCTTAAACCATGGCAAAAAGGGTTGAAAACTCCCCGAACTTCGGCCAAAGCCGACCCACGATACTCCGGGCTCCGATAAAAACGGAGCACAAAATACCAGACTCCCGACCTAAGCAAGGAGTGTATTTCGCCGAACTATCTTTGCACCGCTGCATACGGACCTCAATTAGTTCGGGCATCATGGAATCCTCGTCTAAGGACGAGCGGGACACTTTTATGCCCCACAAACGACAAATAGCAATGAGATCGGCACAAGAAAAGGCAAATTGAGAAACAACATATAACTCTCTTTATTGCCCATCATGATCAATTACAAATGCCTCATAGGCGTTACAAAAACATCGAAATGCATAAAGACAAATACAAGACTCGGGCAACTGCCCCAAGGCAGGCCTAGAGAACTATGATGTTCCAACATCCGGGTCGAGAAATCATGCAAACCAGGAAACGGCCAAGTCCGCTTGGGCAGGATGAGTTAAAAATCCAAGCTGAGGCATGGCCCGCGGATGCTGATTCTGAGGATCCCAAAGGCCCGATCCACTCCCTTAGAAGGGAGTGCCGAACCACCGGTCGCCGCTCACTCAGGGGAACCGGGGACCATCCGAACCCGGTTGCTCCCATCTTCTCCCTCCCGTGGCAAGGATTCCCCTCAGAGAAGGCGCGGGAACCTAAGCCAGTGAAAGAGGGGGAGTCTGCGCGTGCTACGGAGGTGTCCATACGCCTCCTGACCCGCAACCCCCGCAGCAGGAGCCGCAGACCACAACGGAAGCGCATATGTGCGCTCTCCGTATGATCTCTGCCCCCTCCATGTGCGCTCTCCATATGATCTCCGAGACTCGTCCCCTAAGGATGAGCCATCCTTCAGCTGCTCCCCGGTCGCCCCAGCTATCCGGCGGCAAGGAGCCCATGAAAAGAAGGGACGATCCTTCCACTCGCAGTAACAGAGAAACGAGAATGATAAAAATTCCAGCGAGAAAGAAAACTTTGGGGATAGCCAGATGAAAACCCCTCTCTCCCCTTTTTATAGGCAGAAAGGACTTGGGGCGAGCCATCAGAGCTGAAAGTCCCGAGATTCAAACACCTGTCCCACGCTACCACGTGGTCCCCAGAAATTGGCGTAGCACCCCACTGCGCGCCGAACCACCGCCTGAACCGGGACGCGTACGGAGATCCTTTCCTGACCCCGGATCGCAGTCATTAAATGCAGAAAATCGTCCGCTGACGCTTCGAAAATCGGCGGGCTCAGAAAATCGTCCTTTGAAAGGGTACTGTCCAATAGTGGACGGTTGCGTGCGCATCGCAACGAGGTAACCTGCATGGGAAAGGAGCACCTTCCGGAAAGCTCTGATACAGCTTTATACCCCCGCTCTGCCGTGTCTCCACTTATAGTAAAGAAAAACCGAATTGTCTGCGGGATGGCAGAGCGCTGACGGAATGGCAGGGAGCGCGAAAACCTATTTCGTCCGTCGGCCCAAGCCGACCTATTTCGTCCGTCGGCCCCAGCCGACCCATCTTTGTCCGTCGGCCCAGCCGACCATTTCATCCGTCGGCCTAGCCGACCCATTTTTGTCCGTCGGCCCAAGCCGACCTATTTCGTCCGTCGGCCCAAGCCGACCTATTTCGTCCGTCGGCCCCAGCCGACCCATCTTTGTCCGTCGGCCTCAGCCGATCCATCTTCATCCCTCGGCCCCAGCCGACCCGTATTTGTTTGTCGGCCTTAACCGACCTATTCTATCCGTCGGTTCGAACCGACCTATTTCGCTCGTCGGTCATAACCGATCCACTTTGATTTGTCGGTCCAAACCGACCCATTTTTCCTGATTTCGAATTAAGGGTGGCCCAAGAATATCGGCGAGTCATGAGCCACTCAACAGCGAAATCACGCAGAGAAATACTCAAATAAAAACGAGAAATCCCTTTGAAACGACGTGTCAAGCAAATGTCTAAAAATGCAAGATACAAGAGCGGCCCCTAAGAGCCAGGAGCCCCACCAGCTGTGGGAGTATCCTCAGCCACATCTACAGGCGCGTGGCTAGATTCCCCCTCTCTAATACTTTCACCCCTCCAGTGATGGTTGGCGACCGTCCCCCGGAGGCTACAGCTTCACTGGGACCAGGGGAGCCGCCCGGCTCAGCGTCGGAAACGTCAGCATCTGCCTCTCCTTCTTCTTCGGACTCGCCATCTTCGGAGTCGTCGAGGCTCAGAAAGGAAAGGTCCCACTCCGGGTGCCCGCCGAGTATCCTCTGCTTGCACTCTTCCATCCCGTGGCGGAACGCGTCTACACTCATAGCGTCTTGCCGCCCCTTAAGTATGGCGAGCTGCGTGTTGGCCCCAGCGGCCCGTTTCTCAGCCTCGATCGCTTGAGCCTTCGATGGCGTTTTGCCCCTCAAGCTCACTAGCCCGTGCCTCGAGCTCCGAGCTCCTGCTGCGAGCAGACGCGAGCGCGCCTTGGAGAGCCCGAAACTCCGACCCCATCCTCGCCATCTGGAAAAGTCGAGATCAATCGGCATCGCAAGGGGCCAGTAGAAAAACAAAGAGGGTAAGATGAGAGCGTACCTCCTCCTCTCGCTTGGCCAGCCTTTTGGCTAAGCCTTCGGCTTCGCTCCGGGCCCTGGTCCTATCAGCGCCGACCAGCTCGACCCTCTCTTGCAGGGCGCTAATCTTCGATCGCCCGGCCTCAATCTCCCCGCGAGCTTGCGACAACTCGCCATTCACCCGATCTATTATTCCTTGTTGCCACTTCGCATTATCCTTCAGTTCGGCGATTTCATCATCGCGCCTTTTCAGTGTCTCCTCCACCTCGCCCAACATTCTAGTCAGACGTTTTCTTTCGCCATCGGCCTCTCTCCTCAACCGGCCCAGACTCTCGCCGTGGTCCCGCCGCATCGCCACCATCTCCGCGGAGTGTTTTGATTTGATCTTGGCCAGCTCCCGACATGCGTCGTCACTCTCCGTCAGGCGTCCCTGCAGCTCCTCCACCCTGCGCTTTAGTCTGGACACCTCGTCCACGACAGCCTGGTGTGCCACCCTGGCCGCCTTCGAGTTTCTATCCATCCTGTCCATAAGCTCGGCGAACTCCTCAGGCGTTTTCCGCAACTGGAGCTCGGCATTCACCCTCCGAGCTTGGACACTGGCCCCTGTCGCCAGACTCAAGCGCCAGCCAATTGCCCGAGAAATCAAAACCCCCTACAAAGGCAAAAATTGAGTAAGCGAAACGGAGTCAATCGGGTGACATCTGACACGCTGGGAAAATGACTCACTCACCTTCGAAGCATAGTCCCGACTCATCTTTATCAAAGTTGTATTATCTATGGCGGGGAGGAGATGAATACTCTCAGCTACACCTTGCTGCCCGAATGCAGCATCTATCAACTCCCGGTCAGCAAACTCGTCTGCCGTCGGATCCGCACCCGGATGCAGGACCGACCGTATCATGGCGGAGAACGCCTCGTCAACATTAATCTCCGAGCTGCCGGGTTGACCGGTCCCGTCCGAGGGACCGGCCTGGCCGATCCCCAGCTGAGAAGCCTTCAACCTCCCAGCCTCCTCCATCAGGGCCCTGGCTTGGGCCTCTTCTGATAGCTCGGCCAGCCCAAGAGCCAGCCTCCCCAAAATCTCCTTCGAGGGGGCCCCGATCGTGGGACCCTCACTTTGTTGCGCTCCCTCCACCGGTACGCTCTCTCCAGTAGCCACCGCCTGTGGCCCCTCCGCGGGCTCCCCCGAGGTCTCAGTTTGAACCACCTCTTGACCCATCGAGGGCGGTCCGACTTCACTGCTGCTAGACTCCCCGGCGGATAGACCGAGCGGGAGCTCCCTCTGAACTTCCCCCGTTGCGGCTGTCTCTTCCCCCTCCTCCGCTGGAGCCGGTGGTAATCCCGTGGGGACAATGGGCCCCTTTACTATGGCCCCCTCTGCCGGACCCGTCACGGTTTCCTCTTTCAAGGGGGACGCGATCGGACGAGCCATCGGAGCCTCATCTGAGCTGTCCGAAATCTCCAGCACGAGAGGGTCGGGGACCATAACCTCCCTCCCTAGGGGCTCCGTCGCCCCCGGCGTTCCTGCCGTAACCGCCCCGACGTCCGGCGGACTCTTCGCTGAGGCGTGAGCCCTTTTTACGGGCCGACCGCTGTCCGCACCGCTGCCTTCCCCTGGGCGCTTCCCCCTCTTCCTCTTAGAAAGGCTCGACAATGCCGACCTCGCGGCTGCCATGTCGAAGCACACATGCTCAGAATCAAGCGCGCTAATCAAAAAAGATACACGACGCAAAAGAGACTCACCTTGCGGGTCCAAGGGGCTAAGTCCGGCCGCGAAGAGGGCCCCCTCTGATAGCAGGTCGTTGGCCGAAAAGACCTGCCCATTGCGAAGGACATCCAGGTCCCTCTCCTCCTGCGCCGATAAGGCGGGATGCGTTTCCGCATCCCTTGCGACTTCCCCCCATCGCCGAGGGAAGTCAGAACCGATATTCCCCTCCGCAACCACGAACCGGTTCTTCCACCCCTTAATGGAAGAAGGCTTGTCCGCAATAACATTGAAAGACCTCCGAGGCCCGATGGAGGTCCATTCCGACTTCCTCCCGGGAGTCAAGTGGTAGCAGGTGCGGAAAAGGGGAAGAGTTGCAGTGATTTGGATCTGATGGCACATCGAAATGAATCCGACGATATTCCGCCAACTGTTTGGAGCCACCATCGACGGGCTGACATTGTAGTGGGTCATGATCTCCTTAACTAGCGGATGAAGAGGGAAACGAAGACCCGCCTTCAAGCTGTCTTCATAGATGAAAACCCCGGACTCCAAATCTCGGGTAACCCTGTCTTCAGGTTCCGGCACTCGAAGGACGATGTCCAAGGGCAAACCATACCGTTGGTGAATCCTCCCCAGGTCCTCAACAGCGACCACGGAGGCTACGTCGTCCGGGCTCATCGCCATTGAAAGAAGTATCCCGCGAAGGCAATGAGCGTCGGAGAAGATGAAAGGCCCCAAAACCACTCGGATTCAAAACAAGAAGACGCCAAGCGCGCATGCACGATATACAAATATATACACGGGGCGGCCGTCACTTCGCTTCGCCGCTAAGAAATCGCCCTGGGGAGCGGGGCGTCTCGTTCAAGGCGTCCGGAATCGCCTCGAGAGACACCCGATTGATCGAAATTCGAGGCGTGGCGTGATCCCAACCGTCGATAATGGAGGAGCCTTTCCTCCGAAGGTACAATGGCCTTGCCGCATTAATTAGGGCATCATTGCTCGAATTGTTTAAGCCAAAACGTCCCATCCGGAGCGCGCCGCTTGAACTTATACTCCCTGCGCCCGAACCTACGCTTCGAACTAGGGAGTGGGGGGCATGTGTTGGGGGGTAAAATCGTCATTGCATTGATATTCGTGCAAGACGACTAAGGCTGACCCCCTCTTCCGGGCTTCTGTAGCTCGGCCTCCCCCGGGCTTCGTAGCTCGGCCTCCCCGGGCTTCGTAGCTCGGCCTCTTCCGGGCTTCCGTAGCTCGGCCTCCGGGCTTCCGGCTCGGCCTCTTCCGGGCTTCCGTAGCTCGGCCTCTTCCGGGCTTCGTAGCTCGGCCTCCCCCGGGCTTCCGTAGCTCGGCCTCTTCCGGGCTTCCGTAGCTCGGCCTCTTCCGGGCTTCCGTAGCTCGGCCTCTTCCGGGCTTCCGTAGCTCGGCCTCTTCCGGGCTTCGTAGCTCGGCCTCCCCGGGCTTCCGTAGCTCGGCCTCTTCCGGGCTTCCGTAGCTCGGCCTCTTCCGGGCTTCCGTAGCTCGGCCTCTTCCGGGCTTCCGTAGCTCGGCCTCTTCCGGGCTTCCGTAGCTCGGCCTCCCCCGGGCTTCCGTAGCTCGGCCTCTTCCGGGCTTCCGTAGCTCGGCCTCTTCCGGGCTTCCCTAGCTCGGCCTCTTCCGGGCTTCCCTAGCTCGGCCTCCTCCGGGCTTCCCTAGCTCGGCCCATTCCGAGCCTCCGCAGCTCGGCTTCTTCCGGGCTCCCATAGCCCGCTGCTACCTAGCGATCCACGCCCCGACGTCCACCTCCGCGGAACCTGGCGCGGGAGAACTCAAGTCTACCTAAGCAGGGGATCATATTGAGACGTGGCCTAAGACCTACTATAACCGCCCCAGGTCTACTCACCCAGATCCCAAGACATCGAGGAGCTCTCCCAGCCGTCGATCCCTTAACGGACAAGGCGTGGATTCTAACGGCCCCACAATGGCCTGATTCTGTCTACCCTCGAATCTTAACAACCTCAGTACCTTCCAGAAGACGCTCAAGTTCCCAGGTGACAGTCTATAAATACCAGTTTGGCAGATCACTTCAGGTACGAAACCCTTGACACACCAAAGATCTCCAGGGTTACCTTTCTCTCTCCCGGCAGCTCGTCGGTGCTCTGCCCTTACCAGAGCCTCCGATTGACCGCCCCCCTGGAGAGGTCTCCCGGAGAGATCCACCTCCTCTTTGTCTGGTTGATCGCCAATTCATTCCTCGCTGACTTGAGCGTCGGAGGGCCTTCCGCGGAGGACCACCTCCGGCGTCCTTCCGTGTGCAGGGCTTCCTGTTTTGCAGGTCCGCCGCACCCCACTCCCCGAGGATCGACCGCGCCCAAGTCGGAGGAGTGGGGGGCATGTGTTGGGGGGTAAAATCGTCATTGCATTGATATTCGTGCAAGACGACTAAGGCTGACCCCCTCTTCCGGGCTTCTGTAGCTCGGCCTCCCCCGGGCTTTCGTAGCTCGGCCTCCCCCGGGCTTCCGTAGCTCGGCCTCTTCCGGGCTTCCGTAGCTCGGCCTCTTCCGGGCTTCCGTAGCTCGGCCTCTTCCGGGCTTCCGTAGCTCGGCCTCTTCCGGGCTTCGTAGCTCGGCCTCCCCCGGGCTTCCGTAGCTCGGCCTCTTCCGGGCTTCCGTAGCTCGGCCTCTTCCGGGCTTCCGTAGCTCGGCCTCTTCCGGGCTTTCGTAGCTCGGCCTCCCCGGGCTTCCGTAGCTCGGCCTCTTCCGGGCTTCCGTAGCTCGGCCTCTTCCGGGCTTCCGTAGCTCGGCCTCTTCCGGGCTTCCGTAGCTCGGCCTCTTCCGGGCTTCCGTAGCTCGGCCTCCCCCGGGCTTCCGTAGCTCGGCCTCTTCCGGGCTTCCGTAGCTCGGCCTCTTCCGGGCTTCCGTAGCTCGGCCTCTTCCGGGCTTCCGTAGCTCGGCCTCTTCCGGGCTTCCCTAGCTCGGCCTCTTCCGGGCTTCCCTAGCTCGGCCTCCTCCGGGCTTCCCTAGCTCGGCCCATTCCGAGCCTCCGCAGCTCGGCTTCTTCCGGGCTCCCATAGCCCGCTGCTACCTAGCGATCCACGCCCCGACGTCCACCTCCGCGGAACCTGGCGCGGGAGAACTCAAGTCTACCTAAGCAGGGGATCATATTGAGACGTGGCCTAAGACCTACTATAACCACCCCAGGTCTACTCACCCAGATCCCAAGACATCGAGGAGCTCTCCCAGCCGTCGATCCCTTAACGGACAAGGCGTGGATTCTAACGGCCCCACAACGGCCTGATTCTGTCTACCCTCGAATCTTAACAACCTCAGTACCTTCCAGAAGACGCTCAAGTTCCCAGGTGACAGTCTATAAATACCAGTTTGGCAGATCACTTCAGGTACGAAACCCTTGACACACCAAAGATCTCCAGGGTTACCTTTCTCTCTCCCGGCAGCTCGTCGGTGCTCTGCCCTTACCAGAGCCTCCGATTGACCGCCCCCCTGGAGAGGTCTCCCGGAGAGATCCACCTCCTCTTTGTCTGGTTGATCGCCGATTCATTCCTCGCTGACTTGAGCGTCGGAGGGCCTTCCGCGGAGGACCACCTCCGGCGTCCTTCCGTGTGCAGGGCTTCCTGTTTTGCAGGTCCGCCGCACCCCACTCCCCGAGGATCGACCGCGCCCGAGTCGGAGGACGGATCCCGGCGGCAACAGTGCTCTATACCTTTCATTTGAAATGAAAGAGAAAAGCATTTTTTCGGATACAAATCACACCATGGAAGAAATGATTATTACATGTTTGTCTATAACTATGACGACTGTTATTATGTGTGCTGCGGCAGTCTTTCGCAGAAGAATGGGAGGGGAACAGTCCTCACTTGGGAAATGACCCAGGGAAGACGAACTGATCAACTCTCCTCATAAAAAACCAAATGGAAATGGGAGAGTCCTCGTCAATTCCCCAGGTCAGCCCGGATGTCCCCCAAAGAGAGGCAGAGACTCCGGTGGCCCCTCCCGAAGCCCCCCAAGGGGAAGAAGGGGGACCGCTGGTCGCTTCCCCAGAGGGGGTTTCCGACTCCAATGGATTTCATGCCTTGGGTGATCTAATAGATTTGGGCATTCCGGATGTAAATCTGGATTTTTTTTCACTTCTCTATCAAGAAGTTTGTGAACAAATATATTTAGAAATTGGAAATCTAATAGATAGACTCCCCTTGATACTCCCGGACCCACATAGAGTCACTCTCTTTGAAATAATAAGATTCTCTCCTTCGACGAAGAAGAGGCGAATCTTGTTTTCTTACAAAAGCGCGCGGTGGGGCGCTGCTTTCATCCTGGGAGGCCACGTGGTGGCATGGGTTAGGTGCTTTGAATCTTGGGGCTTCCGGCTTTGATAGTTGTTCCTAGTTCATTTTTGCCTATAAAAAGGGGGGAAGAGGGGTCGTGTTAGGCCATTCTCAAGCTCCCGCTAGAGCTCACCAACCTGTGTAGCGAGTCGGGGGGTTCTCTTCCTCTCAACTGCAAGAATTCTGCGAGCTTCCCCGAGCTCCCTTTAAAAGGTCACCAGGGCTCGAGAAAGTTTCTCAGTCGACTCCGCCCTGTCCTTGAAAAGATTGGCCTCATAGCGGGCTCGGGCCCAAGCTCCAACCGCCAGATGCAAGCACCATTTCAATGCCCTCATGATCAGGGTGCTCTACGGAAAAAGGATGACATGCATAAAACATAGCCGAGCTAACTAACCAAAGAGCCAACTTTGGTGCGATAACTTACCTAAGACGCGTAGTCTGTGGTGAAAGATTCCCTAGGCGGGCAAGGTACCTGCGGGCGGCACACTGTCGCCCCCTCCCCATGTGGCGAAAGATTCCCCAGGCGGGCAAGCCCAGGAATCCAAATCAGGGGAGGAGGAGAAGTTCAAGCGAGTCATGGAGAGCCCGCGTACACTTCCTATCGTATGTCCCCAAGGGAGAACCACAAAGGACACGCGGGAAGCACATATGTGCGCTCTCTGTGTGATCTCTGCGCCCCTCCTGTGCACTCTCCATATGATCTCTGGGCTCATCCCCTAAGGGTGAGCCACTCTTCAGCGGCTCCTTCATCGCCCCAACTATCCAGAGGAGAAAGGCTTATGAAAGGAATAGCTATCAATCTCGGGGAGGAGGAAAGCCTCGTTTGGCACCCCAGCACGACAGAAGGCCACCTCGACAAGGTCTTCCGGGTGACCCCCTCCAATTGAAGAACTCTCCTCTCCCTGGAACGCGGATCGTATCAGAGCGGAGAACCTGGCGCTTACTTTCGGGTCGCGCGAGTGGAAATCCGCTCCTAGAGAGCCATCCAGAACTCCCTTGACCCACAAGCTTCTTGACAGCCTAGCTTCCGCCGCCAGGGCCCTCGCTTGGGAAGCCTCGGACGTTTCGGCTCCAACAAGGAAAGCCCCAGCTGAAGCATCCCCTTTGCTCGCCATCTCCCCTCCTTCTCCTCCCTCTTCTTCTTCCTCTTCCTCTTCTTCTGCTTCCGTCTCCCCAGAGATTTCCTTGCCTGCAACAGTCTCTTCAGGAACTTCTGCTCCCTCCGGAGCCCCCTATTCCTCGGCGGGAGGCCCCTCACCAGAGAGCCCCCTGCAAACTTCGGTCGTCGGTTCCGCAGGTTCGGCCATCTCCTCATCGCCTGTCGGCTCCCCCATCGATGGCCCAGTCGGGTCCTCAGCAGCCGCAACCTCTTCCCCTACCTTGATGGAAGCGGAGGCTGCCACCACTTCCTCCTGTGACCTCGCCGAGCCATTGGCCCCCAATGAGGGAGACCAGACCGCCTCGCCTGCGGAAGCCCCCAGGCCAACCGGCATTTCCCCTTCGCCATCATCAGACAAAACGACGATGGGGGGGGAGGAAACCTTAGCAGCCTCCTCCGAAACCCCCGCGACTTTCCGATCTTCATGCCTGGACAAATCCTCCTCCACCGCCAAAAGATCAGGCACTGCCAGAACTCCGGCAGCTTCGGCCTGCGGCGACGAAGAGCGCCGACTGTCACCATCTCCCTCGATCCCACTGGAGCGGGAGCAAGAAGGGCGAAGCCTCTTCTCGGACCGAGGCTTACTACTAGAACCAGATCTCCTACAGCGCTTTCCCAGCTTCTCCCTCATCTAGTCTGCAAGCACCGATTTTTTGGCTATAGGAGCAATACGACTCGCCCATTAGTTCATGCAGAAATCAGAGACGAAACCACACTAAATTATCAGCTACGGGATAATACTCACTGCGAGGATCGACGAGACTTAACCCGGCCGCGAAAAGAGCATCCTCCGATAAGAGAACGCTGGCTGGGAGCGCCTGACTGCTGCGCAGCACAACCAAATCCCTCTTCTCCGAATCAGTTAATTCTGGGTGTGCTTCCGGATCCTTCATGTATTGCCCCCAAACCCAAGGGAAATCCAAACCAATGTTCCCCTTGACTATGAGGAATCGAGACTTCCACTCCTTTATCGACGAAGGGTTGTCCGATATCATCTTGAAAGATCTCCGGAGATCGATATAAGGCCATTCTGAGGCCCTCCCGGAGACCAAATTAAAACACACCCTGAACAATGAGAGGGTCGCTGTCACCCCAAGGCGCTTGCACAACGAGATGAACCCGATGAGGTTGCACCAACTATTGGGGGCCACCATGGTGAAACATATGTTGTAGAACTTCATCACCTTCCGCACCAACGGATGAAGGGGAAACCGGAGGCCTGCCCTCAAGCTTTCCTCGTAGCAGAACGTTCCATCCTCTAAACTGGATGTCACTCTGTCCTCCGCCGTCGGAACCAACAAGGCGATATCCGGGGGGATCTTGTACAAGCGACGCATCTGCTCTAGATCAGCTAGGGTCACCTCCGAAACTTGGTCGCTTGGGCTCACCATGTCCTCGATCGCAAGAGACAACAAGTAGAATTGCAGCGAGAGCAAGAAGATGAAGTTCTTCGAAGGAGAATGAAAGGGGCTCTATGAATAAAGATAGCGCCACCACAACTCCTTTTTGCCAATCGAAACTGCCTCAGGGTGAGGATGGGGCACCCTAACCTAGGCATCCAGAACTGTCGCTACGGGCGCCATGAAAGTCGGGATTTCCCACGTGGCATCTCCCCAGCCGTTACCTTCGCTCCTAAGGAATGACGGATCCGCCTCGGAAAGGCAAGATTGCCCCACGACATTAATTAAGGGCATCATTGCGTAGGCAATCAAATACGCATCCCCAAATGCAGATCATGCCACCTAAGCCTATACTCCCTATGCCCGAACCTACGGTTCGAACTAGGGAGTGGGGGGCATGTGTTGGGGGGTAAAATCATCATTGCATTGATAGTCGTGCAAGGAGGCTAAGACCGACCCCATCCCTTCGCCCGCTATGATATGTCCCCGAGCTTCCGTAGCTTGGCTCCCCCGAGCTTCCTGTAGCTCGTCCTCCCTGAATCTCTCATGGTTTAACTTCCCCGAGCTTTCGTAGCTCGGCTCCACTGAGCTTCCTATAGTTCGTCTTCCCTGAGCTTCCGTAGCTCGGCTCCACCGAGCTTCCTGTAGCTCGTCTTCCCCGAGCTTCCGTAGCTTGGCTCCCCCGATCTTCCTGTAGCTCGTCTTCCCCGAGCTTCCTGTAGCTCGTCTCCCCCAGGCTTCCATAGCTCAGCTCTCCCGAACCTCCCATGGCTCGCTTTTTCTGAGCTACATATAGCTCAACTTCACTGAGCGATCCACGATCCAATACTCACCTCCGTGGAACCTGACGCGGGAGAGCCTAGGCATATCGTAACAACATCCCAGGCAAGGAATCATGTTGAGGAGTGGTCTAGAACCTAACACGGCTACCTGAGGCCTATGCACCTACCAGATCTCAAGCCATCAAGGAGCTCTCCTAGCCGTCGATCCCCTAACGAACAAGATACGGATCCTACCGGCCCCACAACGGCCTGATTCGATTCATCTCCATATCCCAACAACCTGCGAACCTTCCAGAAGGTGCTCAGGATCCAGGTGACAATCTATAAATACGACACTCCCAGATTCTCTCAGGTATGCGCTCACGCTCACTCTCTCTCTTTCTCTCTCTCACTCTCCCCAGCTGCTCATCGGCGCTACCCCTTTCAGAGCTCCCGATCGGCCACCCCTTGAGAGACTCCCCGGAGAGATCCACCTCCCCATTTTCTATTGATCACCGATCCCCCCATTGACTTGAGCGTCGGAGGGTCTTCCGCGGAGGGCCACTCCCAATGCCTCTCGTGCGAGGACTTCTGTGCAGGTCCGCCCCAAGAGATTGACCGCGCCCGAGTCGGAGGACGGATCCCGGTGGCAACAATCCATATTATTTCACACACAGATTTAGCTATAGCTCTATATTCTAATTCTGCACTTGAACGTTAAACCATATTCCGTTTCTTGCTTTTTCATGAAACCAAATTTTCTCGAACAAATACATAATAGCATGAAGTAGATCTTTGATCTTCTTTGGATCCTGTTGGCCCAGATGGCAACCCAAAAGGGGGAGTGAATTAGGTTCTTTAAAAAAATTTAACTCTTTGAAATTATTTAGATTGATATGAAGATGCTTAAGTGAATGGAATTAATTAAAGCTAAGCACAAATAGAGAGAGACATAAATGCACGACAAACACAAAGATTTTATAGTGGTTCGGTGTATCCAACACCTACATCCACTCCCAAGCAACACTTGGGTCCACACTATAATCCCACCGATTACAGTCGAGTTGTTTTACAAGCTCACAACTTTAACTTATTATTTTACCCGGGATCACAACGAACCCAGCCAATTTTTTTGGGCTCACCAGCACACAACCCAAACCCAAGCTAACCCTAGCTTGTCCCGAGGTATACTACCTCCACTAATTCAATCCCCCTGATTGAATTAGCAAACAATAATTTGAAACAATGTTTACAATACAAAATAACTCCTCAAATGAGCAAATATTTAATTTAAAAAGATAAGGATTAGAAAAGCCTATTTGAAGCGATTTGAATGCAAGCTTTTCTTCTTTTCCTTTTCTCTTTTGAATGGTTGAATCAAGCTCCAGCTCTGATTCTTCACAGAAGGTTGTTGTAGATAAGTTGAGGAAAGAGGGCTTTTGAGCTTTTTCTTTTCTTCTTTGTAAATCCTCCAAAAAGATCTTTGAAGGCTTTGGATTTCTTTTGAATCTCTCTTCAGAAGATGGACATGGATTCGAAGATTTCTCTTTGAAAATTTCTCTCTTTTTCTTTTGATTTTTCTGTCTCTTTTTTTCAAATGGATGGTTCCCCCTTTTTATAGATCTCTTAATCCAAGGTACTTGGATTGCTTCTACACACAAAGAAATATAACCGTTGGAGTCCATTTTGACATTTGAAAATCCATTCCTCACAGGTTGGAGTCGTCTCCAACTTTGCAGGTGTCGGCTCCAACTCGGGTTTCCAAAAATAGTAAATAAAAAGTTTGTTGGAGAGTCGGCTCCAAAAAAGTGATGTGTCGGCTCGTCGCATTTAGGTGTCGGCTCCCGAAACTATGGGTGTCAACTCTGACGATATCTTAAAATATGCTCTCTGTTCTCAGGTTAGAGTCGGCTCCAGAAATCCCAGGTGTCGGCTCCCAAACTCAAGGTATCGGCTCCAAAAACTGACGCATAAAGCACTTCTATGAATCTCTGGTTAGAGTCAGCTCCAGAGTTTCAGGGGTCGACTCCAAACCATGCTGAAAACTTAGAAAAGTTCTGATACGCCCTGGTGTCAGCTCCAGACACTGTAGGTGTCAACTCCAAGGTCTGAACTTATATAATTTCTATTTAAAACTTAATTCAAAACTGATTTTGTATATCATTTGAATAATTAAACATTCTTAATACCTGAAACACTTTTCAAATTTGTTAGAAACACAATGAATATACTTATGTCTTTTGTTAATCATTAAAATCAATAATTAGGTCAACAGATCCTGCCCAGTCAGCATCTAAAAAATATTCAATCCTAGTATTACCATGATTTCCATACAGGATTCTCTCCCAGGAGCTCCTTTTAACTAGCATAAAACTTATTTTACAGCTCTCCAATGATCGACAGTTGGAGAAGACATATATTGACTTACCATACTAATTGAATAGGCAATATCTGAATAAGTCATAGTAAGATAGTTTACCTTCCCAACCAATCTTTTGTATCTTTCAGGATCTTCAAACAACTCACCATCTTTTGTAAACTACAAATTAGGAACCATTGGAGTGCTACAGGGTTTAGCTCACATTTTTTCTATTTCAGACAAGTCAAGCACATACTTCCTTTGAGATAAGAAAATTCCTTTCTTACTTCTTGTCACCTCAACACCTAAGAAATACTTTAGTGTTCCTAAATCCTTTGTATGAAACTGATTGTGAAAAAAAGATTTGAGAAATGAAATACCACCAGTATCACTTCCAGTAATAACAATGGTATTAACATAGACAACTAATAGGATGATATCAGCTACAGACTGCTTGTAGAAAACAAAATGATCGAACTTACTTTTCTTCATGCCAAACTTTTCAATAGACTAACTAAACTTTTCAAACCAGGCCCGAGGACTTTATTTCAAGCCATACAAGGATTTGCGAAGATGACACACTTTCTCATACTTTTCCTTAGCAACAAAACCAGATGGTCGATCCATATAAACTTCCTTCTGAAGATCGCCATGAAGGAATACATTCTTAATGTCTAACTGATACAAAGGCTATTTATATGTGGCTGCCATAGAAATAAAAAATTGAACTTAAGTAAGTTTAGCAATAGAAGAAAAGGTGTCAGAATAATCAACTCTATATGTTTGAGCATATCTCTTAGCAACCAGTCAAGCTTTTAATCTAGCAACAGTCCTATCATGATTGACTTTAACTGCAAATACCCATTTACATCTAATAGCCTTTTTATTTGTAGATAATTGTACCAGGGTCCAAGTACCATTATCATCTAAAGTATTTATCTCCTCAATCATAGCATTATGCCATTCAGGATGAGATAGAGCTTCATGAACAGTCTTAGGAATAATGACAGAATCAATAGATGCTATAAAAGAATAAGAGGATGGTGACAAATGGTTATATGACACAAAAGAAGATATTGGATAAGTACATTGATGTTTACCTTTGTGAAGGGTAATAGGAAGATCATCACTAGAATTAGAAACTAGATCCGATGATGAAGGAACTAGCACAGGACATGGAGTAAGAGGTGTAGAAATAGAAATCGAATAAAAAATAGAAGGTTTAGAGGGAAGAAGATCATAACTAGGTGAAGTAATGGTATAAATTAGTAAATCATCTTTCTTTCCCTTACTGATATAATCTAAAGATGAAGCAAATGGTGTTTGTTCAAGAAAGGTAACATCAGCTGATACAAAGTACTTGTTAAGACTGGAATAATAACATCTATATCCTTTTTGCACATGAAAATATCCAAGAAAATATACTTTAGAGATTTAGGATCAAGTTTCGTAACTTAAGGTCGAACATCCCAAATAAAACAAGTATAATCAAATATTCTAGGTTCAATAGAAAATAATAACTTATTAGGAAAGAGAACATGAAAGAAAGTCTTACCAAAAAGAACAGAGAAAGACATATGATTAATCAGAAAATAGGTTGTAGAAACTGCATCAGGCCAATATTATTTAGGGACTTGCATTTGAAATAACAAAGCTCTGGCAATTTCAAGAAGATGTCTATTTTTTTTGTTTAGCAACTCCATTCTGAGATGGTGTATCTACATAAGAAGTTTGATGAATAATACCATGTTGAAACATATAATTTCAAAAGTATTCTGATAAATATTCCTTAGTATTATCACTTCTCAAAATTTGTAGAGGCACATTAAATTGAGTTTTGATTTTTGCACAAAAAGTAGTAAAATAAGAAAATAATTTTAAATAATTTTTTATTAAAAATAACCATGTCGTTCAAGAATAATCATCAACAAAGGTAATAAAATATTTAAACCCAATTTTAGACTCAACAGGACAAGGACTTCAAACATCGAAGTGAACTAACTCAAAAGGAGTACTAGCTCTTTTATTGACTCTGGAACTAGAACTCAAACAATGATGTTTGGCAAATTGACAAGACTCGTAATTTAATAAAGATAGGCTAAAAAACTAAGGATAAAGTTTCTTTAGCATAGGCAATGAAGGATGACCCAATCGACAATGTGCTTCAAAAGGGGTTACAACTTTAGAACAAGCAACAACTTTGGTGCTTGTATATCAAGAATGTAGAGGCCTTCAGACTCATGTCCTTTACCAATAATCCTCTTCGTCATAAGATTTTGAAATAGAAAAAAATTAGGATCGAATGTGATACAACAATTAAGAAAACGAGTAAGTTTACTAACAAAGACTAAATTAAAAGATAAGTCAGGTAAACTTAAAATAAATTTCAAAGAAATTGAGGGTATTGGAATAATTGTGCCAAACCCTAAAATATGATATGTAGACCCATCTGCTAAAGTAACTGTAGAACTAGAAGCATGTGACTTAAAAGAACAAAATAGGATAGAATTACCTGTCATGTGATTTGTGGCACTAGAATCAATGATCCATTTGAAAGATGAGGAAATAAGACATGTGTTCATTTTATTTAAATCAACGATAGCTGTTATAGAAGTAGATGAAGACTTTAGAGATTCCTGATACTGTGAGAACTTGGCATACTCATCTGCAAATAATAAAATGGACTCAGAAGCATCATTAGTAGAGGCAACATGGACCAACTAGTTTGATTGATTCTTGCACTGCAACTTTCTATTATCTTTCTTCACATGTCCTAGCTTATGTCAATAGTAACATACAATACCTCCCATATCTTGTCCTCGAGTATTACGATTTTGATCATAACTTCTTGAGTCTCCCCCTCTATTGCCATGTCTATATGGTTATCTTTTAGATTCAGAAGTGCGACTGACAAGAGCACTATTAGGCTGAGCAGGAGCTAAATTTTTTGTGCGGAGTACCCTACTAAAAGATTCTTTTAAAGAGGATATCTCAGGGCTACAAAGAATTTAAAATTTAGCAGCCTCAAACTCAAAAGGAAGACTAGCCAAGAAACTTATAGCTGCCATCTTTTCTCTTTGAGCTTGCTGAACTTTCATATCAGTACTAAATGGAAGTAGCATATTAAATTCCTCATGAGTCTTCTTAAAATCCATAAAGTAGTCAGTAAGGGATCTGTCACCTTTTTTTGCACGATAAAAGGCTTGGCATACCTCATAAGTACGTTTGATATTTTTCTTGCCATAATAAACAAACTCTAAATAATTCATCAGTTCTTTTATAAATTCACAATGATTTATCAAACCAACCACCTCACCATCAATAGAATTACATATTTGCAAAAATAGACGAGTATCTTCTCTTAGTCATGAGGTTTTCGAGTCATCGCTAGGTGAATCATTAGTTAAATAATTATCCATAGCAATACTCTGTAAATAAAGTCTAACAATTTTACTCCAATCTAAATAATTAGATCTATTAAGTTTATGTTCTGTGATTTTTGATATCATAGGAACCACATTAGACATAACAATAGACTTTTTTTTCCTCCATATTATCAAATATCAGCCAAATAACATAGCCAAAACTACAACAAAGTTAAAAATACAAAAAAATCTGAACATATCCCAAAGTGAATCCCACACTGAATAGATGTTTACCCAAACATGTAATAAAGAAAACCGTAAAACCCCACTGTTTATATATTTTAGGGTTATAAGCTCGAAAGCTCTGATGCCATGAAACACAACTAGAACTCTAAAAAATAATTTTTGTGTATTTTTTATTCATCAATCTCTTAGATATATATACAAGCTACAAATCCTATGTTAGGAAGGAAAACTAATTACATCAAATTCCTACAAATCAGAATCAAATATATTTACTTTCTATTATAGAAATGTAGTTTACTTTCTATTCTAGAAATGCAATTTATAGCAATCCCTATGAATCAGAATTAAATATATTTACTTTCTATTCTAAAAATATAATATATAATACAATGATTAAAATGATTTATAAATAAAATTATTATGTATGAAAAGTTTTGATCAACTATGTTTATGATTGATATTTGATGATTAATATTAAGACCCATCTCTCAAGAAAATATATGCAGCAATTCGTTTTCGATTCGCAGGATTATATGTGGTGATTCGACCATCATAGGAATTATATGTAGTCAAAGTTATTAACTATGAAATTGATATCAAAGATATTAAAACTTAAACTTAAGTTTTATTATTTTAAAAACTGACATTATTGTTTAGAATATCATATGTTACTATTTATAATATCTTGTATTATTAAAATTATTTATAAAAATATTACCAAAACATTATTGTATTACACTTATTTTAAAGTGTATCATTATACTTACTTGATCCATATAATTTATGTTTAGGGTTACTTATTGAGCATTAGCTCATAAAAATCTTTTTATTATTTTTATTTCAGATATATAAACTTAAAAATGGGGTTCGAGTAGAAGCTAACCAAATTTCTATAGCCAGTTTGATGTTGATAACAATTGATTAGCTTTGAGTCAAATGTTTAGTGTTTTCATATTGGCCATTATATAGATATTATAATCATTGACATTATTGATTTTATATTAACACCTGACTATTCAAAGAATAATTAAATTATTGATTTAGTTATGTTTTAATTGATATTATATTTATACTTTGATCCACTCCTTTTAATCCTTTTAGAAACGCAGAAATATTCCTCATCAATGGAAGCTAGGATGGAAGCTGGGATGAAATTAGCTAATCGCGATGGTTCTTTGGATGATTTGAAAGAAAAGGAATGTCGTGATAGATTGATGGCTTCCTCCTTTGCTTCGCCTCCGGTTGGGTCTGATGGTGCTCCTATGGGCGGAAGACAGTGGAGCGGCTCTCATGCCAGCCGTTTTGAATGGGTTTCTTCTGCTCCCTCATCGGCGGAGATTGCTGAGCTCGAACGGCTCTTCCCGGAGATCATTCAGGTCCCCTCTCATTCTTTGGAGTTTGAAGTTGATGGCTGGGCAACCAGGTCGATCATTGCCCGGAGCTTATCACACTGGGTGCCGCATTGATCCGTGAATTTCATCGGGCTAAAGTTGTTGGAGAGATTGAAGTTGTCGCTTTGGCTCATCGTCACTACATCTTCTGCTTATTGGATGCCAAAGCAAGGGATGTTGTTTTGGGAAGGCCCTGGGTGGCAAATGGACAACCGATTGCCATCATGGAGTGGGAAGCAGAGTTTGTTCCGACGGAGTTCTCTGTCCTCAACGCCATGCTGTGGATCCGTCTGCCATTGTTGCCACTGGAGTTCTGGACTGAGGGTATTCTAGCATCCATCCTTTCGGTGGCGGGGGAGTTTAAATTCGTTGACGAAGCCACCAAGAAGAAGAAAAGAGGTGATTATGCTCGCACTTGTGTCCACGTCGATCTGACCAAACCATTCCGGCCGGGGGTGAGGGTGCTGGGGAGCAAGACCCCTTTCTGGCAGCAGTTTTGCTATGAGAATGTTGAAGGGATCTGTGTATCCTATGGGTCGCTGCATTTTGGTGGGAGCTGCTCGATGGTGCCAGAGCATACCGACTCTTCGAGTGGCCCTACATTCGGTCCGTGGATGGCCGTGATTCGCCGGAGAAGATCGACCCAGGCGCCAGCTATGGCTTTTAGGATGAAGGGGTCGAGGGTGACCGATCCGGATTTGGGTTCGGCGTCAGCTTGGCAGTATCCGAAGCGGGTGGCTCGCCGGCAGTCAGGCAAGGTTTCGGTCGTTGGGTGTCGGTAGTCGGTCATGGTTTCAGCTGAGGGTCGGTCTTCCCCTTCATCATCGTTGGTGCCGGAGATGGGGATGGGAGGATCGGACCTTGGATCTTGTCCTATTCCAGCGTGCTGATCCCTCCCTGTGCCGGGTACTATAGCTAAGTCTCAGACAGAGACATATTTGCTGAAACTTAAGGAGTATGGGCCCAAGGATGTCAATCCATTTCATGCTCTAAATGCAGAGCAGCTGGCTGAATGCTCTGAGCCTCGTAAGGATTTCACTCCGAGCCTTACTAAGAGGGCTCGACCGGTAGAGCCTAATGCCTCGCGAGTGCTTTTTAAGCCTTCAAGAGTCAAAGGGAAGGTACCCCTCACTGTCAAAGGCAAGGATCCGGCATCCTTTACCTTTTCAGCTCCTATTGACTCTGGCTGTGGGAATGGTACTCAGCCACGACGGGGTAACAAGAAACCTCGGAGTATGACTGGATTTACACAGTCGGAGAGAGTGGAGGGCGAAGAGCATGAGGCTGCAGTTCTTCAATTGAAACAAGCCATTCAGAGCTCTGGGACGAGGGTGGTGTCAGATTCCTCCCAGTCTGAGGATGCTAGCAGATTGGATCCCGTGGAATGCTCCACTGTTGTCAGTGATCATGGTGATGAGATGATGCCGGGGGATAGGGACGGGTCCCTCCCCATGCATGAAGCAGGATGAAGATCCTTGTATGGAATGTTAGAGGAGCAATGAAACCTTCATTTCACTCCTCTTTTGGAAGGCTTATGCAGCTTCATAGCTTTGACATTTGTGTCCTTTTGGAAACTCGGTTGTCTGGAGATAGTCTGGCTCGGTTTCGGAGACTGATTTCCAGAACCTGGGTTTCTTATGCTGTTGAGTCGGTTGGTCTTTCTGGGGGTATGCTGATGCTTTGGAGGCACGATAGAATTAGAGTTGATGCCTTTCACTGCTGTGGTCAGCAAGTTGCCGCTGTTATTTCTGAGGGGTCCTCTGTTCCATGGATGCTGTCGGGTGTTTATGCTAGCACCGACTTCTGAGTTCGCAGGGTGCTCTGGGATGAGATTAGTTCCTTACTCACTCAGGGGTTTCCTTCACTTATTACCGGCGATTTCAATAGTATTGTGGGGGCCCACGAAAAAAAGGGGGTAGGCAGTCAGCTGATCTACCGGGTAGAGCAGAATTCCGGACCTTTATATATAATAATGGCCTTTTGGACCTGGGGTTCCAGGGTCCCCAGTTCACATGGTGCAACAATCGATCGGGCACTGCCAGAGTGTGGGAAAGGTTGGATAGGGCCTTGGCTAATTCTAATTGGCTTCAGTGCTTTCCCTCTGTCACTGTTACCCACTTACCCTGAATTGCCTCGGATCATTGTCCTCTTCTGATTTCCACTGATGAGGGGTTACAGCGGAGGAGGCAGTTCAGATTTGAGTCATTTTGGACTTCTTATTCGTCTGCTAGGGCTATCATTTCTGAGGTCTGGCGTATGCTTGTAGGAGGGAGTGCTATATATCGATGATCTAGGCGCCTAGCTCTTGCCAGACGTAGACTGTCCAGCTGGAATCATAGGGAGGTGGGAGATATTGTGAGGCAAATTGAGCAATCTGAAGACATTATTGTTTCGCTCTAGGCTAAAGAGGATCAGGAGGGTTTTCTTATTGAGTCGGATTTGTCGTCCCTCCACTCGACTTTGTCGATCCATCACTCCCTTCTTCGTCAGCAGGAGATGTTTTGGAAGCAAAGGTCAAGGATCCAGTGGATCAAAGAGGGGGACTGTAATACAAGATTTTTTCATCATGCTACCCTCAAGCACCGAGCGGTGAAACGAATCAAGTGTATTGTTGATGAGGAGGGCCGAGTTGATGAGGATGATCAGGTGATTAGGGATCGAATATTTCATTTCTTCCAATCCCGATGGACGGAGAATACGGGCTTTGGGTCCCCGGTCTGCCCTGTTCTGATCCCCTATTGGGTTTCTGACTTGGAGAATGACCTTCTTGTTAGACCCATATCGGCGGAGGATATTCAGAGGGCTTTATGGGATCTTGGAATGGATAAGGCCCCGGGGCCAGACGGTTTTCCACCATTTTTCTTCCGTCATTATTGGAGCATTTTGGGTCAGGATGTATCACAGGCCATCCAGCTGGTGTTTCAGTCCAAAGCCATTCCGCCATAATGGAATCGCACCTTTGTTACGTTGGTTCCTAAACGCCCGGACACTACTAGTCCCCACCACTACCGTCCTATTAGCCTATGTACTCCCTTATATAAGGTTTGTGCGAGGCTCTTAGTCTCCTGTATGCGATTGGTGATACCTCGGCTTATCTCTCCGGAGCAAGGGGCTTTCCTCAGAGGGCGTAGCATCACTGATAATGCCTTACTGGCTCAGGAATTCATGCATGATCTTCAGTGTGCTTTCGGTCGGAATGCTCTAATGGCAGTTAAGCTGGATATGGAGCATGCTTATGATAGACTGAGCTGGGATTTTCTGCGTCGCACTCTTGATATGTTTGGGTTTACGGACCTTTTTATTGATTGGATTATGGCCTGTGTCTACCGCCCATCTTTTTCTATCCTTGTAAATGGAGGTCAGACTAATTTCTTTCATTCTGAGGTTGGCTTGAGGCAGGGATGCCCCCTCTCACCATTTTTGTTCATCCTCTCTGCAGATGCTTTATCGAGGGCTCTATCTCAGGCATAGCTGGACTATTCTCTTATTCCTTATAGTGCGGGACCCATAGGACCTTCGCTATCCCACCTGATGTTTGCAGATGATTGTATTCTTTTGGGACAGGCTTCAGTTCGGAATGCTACCATTTTTGCCACTATTATTCAGTCTTATTGTTGGGCCTATGGTCAGAAAGTGAATCTGACCAAATCTTTGATCTACTTTAGCCCCTCGACGTCTCCTTCTCTGAAAGGTGCTATTTCGCAAATCATGAGTATTTCAGTTATGGATGACAGGATCACTTATCTGGGGATTCCTATTACCGGAAGAAGGCCATGGAGTTTTGATATTAATGATCTTGTGAGACGGGTCCGTGATCGGTTAGATGGGTGGCAGGTTACTGGTCTCTCTATGATGGCGAGGATCACTATATTGAGATATGTGCCATCATCGCTTCCTCTCTATCTGTTATCTAATGCGGCTATTCCACTGTCATGCCTGCGGAAAATTGAGAGATATTTCAAGGACTTTCTCTGGGGCTCGAAGCAGGATAGGCATGGTATTCATCTTGTCGATTGGGATAGTGTCTGTCTACCACTTTCTGAGGGAGGATTGGGGATTCAGTCCCTTACTGTGAGGAGGGAGGCTTTGATAGCTAGGCATGCTACTCGGTTTTATGCATGCTAAATATGGTGACTGGTCTTCCTCTGTTGATCCTCTATCTACTCATGGGCTTTCCTTCTTTTGGAGAGAGGTCTGTCAGCATGCTCCAGATATTCTGAATAGCATCTCATGGATGATTGATGATGGTGCTTCTGTGGATGTGGTTTGGGATTCTTGGATTACAGACCTCCCCCTTTCTCGGTGGCCCACCTTTGTCAGTACTGCCATCCCTAGTGGTATGCAAGTGTCTGACTTGATAATCCAGGACTGTTCAGCTTGGAGTACCTCTTTACTCTCCAGTCTATTTGGAGATGAGCTCTATCACCGTATTCTAGCCATTCCTTTTATGTTGGGTCATATTCCCGATACCAGGGTGTGGAAGAGATCTTTTTTGACCCGGGCTCCGATCAGGGACCTTCTGAGGATTTACAGGCCACAAGTTCAACAGGTGTTGGATGTGGATTGGATTTGGCATCTCCCTATTCGCCCCAGGGTCCGTCTATTTATTTGGAAAATGGCTCGGAACTGTCTACCCACATGCTCTATCCTCTCCAGGCGTGGGTTGAGTATTTAGGCCATTTGCCCGTTATGTGGCCTTGATGAGGAGGCAGTTGACCATGCTATCTTCAGATGCTCTAGAGCCAAGATGTTATGGCAGCTGTTAGGTGACCTGCCTTGGGATGTGGGTACTTCTTCTCCCTGTAGTTCCCTTTTGGGTTTGCTCAGGCAGGATTTTGTCAGGGGTTCCCATCAGGTGGTCACGATGAGGGCTTATTTGGCTTTACAGATCTGATTATCCCGTAACCAGCTTATCTTCACTGATGTGACTACTCCACCCCGTCGTATCATCAGGACTGCTTTCTCTTCTGCAAAGGAGTATACCTTCCATCACATGGGTTTTGATTTTGACAGCCCTGGCCACTGGAGCTTCCATGCTGCCTTGGCAGTGCACCGACGGACGGTCTTTATTTCCTAGGAGCCCCCACCTCTAGGGTTTGTTAAAATCAACTTTGATGGCAGTGTTCGAGGTAGATCTACTGGGGCTGCTTTTATGATTCGAGGGCCGAACGGAGTGTTGCTGGCTGCTGGCGGATTCAGCCTCCTTGATTCTTCGGTGCCCCTGGCTGAATTGTCTGCTACTTGGGCGGGCATTTCCTGTGCCATCCGCATTCTGGGCGCCCGGTGCCTTATTATTGACGGGGATTCTATCACAGTCATCCGTTGGCTTGGTCAGGATCTCAGTGATAGTATGCCATTCAATCCCTTGACTCTTGATATTAGTCTACCCTGCAGGGGCCCAGTGCACCCTGATTCGGCATATATATCGAGAAGCAAATTCTGCGGCCGACTGGATTGCCGGCAGAGTGGCTGCTCACTCTGGGTTTTGGAGTTGGAAGCAGGGAGATCCTTGCCCTGCTGTTTTGACTCGAATTTTGTACTCTGATATATCGGGTTTGACTCACCCTAGGTTGGTGTGATCATTCGCTTGTACCAAAAAAAAAAGAAAAGAAAAGAAAAGGAATGTCGGGATCTTCAACTCCTATTTGGTGCCTATCCATACTCTCCTAAGAAAAATCATATTTATTTTCTCCTCTTGGTCACTCCTTGTTGGAGGCAACGCGGCCAATGCCCACTCCATTTTAAAAGATACCCTTTCCCTAGAGCCTTAGGCTTATCTTGTACATTCTCATATTTCCTCTATAATAAAAGCTTAGGAGGAAAGTTGATTCTCACTTTCACTCCCAATGTATAGTATTAAAAATTAATTTTAATAAAAGTATTTAGGATAGATCTGCTGGTTCAGTTTTTATGATACGAAAGCCGAATGGTGAGTTGCTGACTACCGATGAGTTCGGCCTTCTTGATTCATCGATACCTCTGATCGAACTGTCTGCTGCTTGGATAAATATTTCCTATGCCATCTGAACTTTGGGCATCCATTGTCTTATCATCGAGGGGACTTCATCATTGTTATCCACTGGCTCCGTTAGGACTCTGGTGTCTATTTGCCATCCAACTCCTTGATTATTGACATTCGATCCATCCTTTAAGGAACTCATAGCGCTCTGATTCGGCACATCTATAGGAAAGCCAACTCTGCGGCTGACTAGATCGCCACTAGGATTGCTGACCACACCGAAGCTTAGAGCTAGAAACAGGAAGATGCATGCTGATGACGCCAAGTCACCTTCCTCAAACGTCGGGAAAGATGGACGTCCTTCTCTTCGGAGCCCTGCAAGAAAAGTCCCCGGGGACTGGATATTCCGGTGGGGACCCTCCGACGATCAAGTCAGTCACTTGGGCTCAGACAAAGAACCGCTCAGCGGAAAGCGACTGAGGCGATTAGGGTTTTGCTGGGAGGAAGAAAGCTCAGAAAACCAGAGTTCAGATCCCTACTTACAGCGCGAACACGTGCTTTTATACCTGTCCGAATATCCTATCTTACTGTCTCGGAAGATCACCGTCGTACCATCACTGCGCGTGCCGGAGACATCCCGTACCGCTTGCCGACCTGATGTCATACGTGTCCAACAGCCGCGAACGCATTCAGTGCATGCCGTCGGATGATATGAGCGAGCTCAGTCGCAAGTGGTGGTAGCGAATCTTACGCCGTAGTGAGGCATGGCCATGCACAGGGACATGCAATGCACCATACGCCGTTATGAGGTATGGCCCTCCATAACGGGGTGCAATCACGGGCGTACTGAGAGTCATGTGGGTGCACCGTGCGGCCTGAAGTCATCATTTCTTTCGACGATTGAACTGCATGCCAATCGCTGATGACCCCACCCTAAGACCGGAAGGGGTCCCGGGGGTGGGGAGATGCCGGTGCACCCCGAGACTGATGGGGGTCTCGGGGTCAGGAGATGATGACCCCACCCCGAGACCGGAAGGGGTCCCGAGGGTGGGGAAATGCCGGTGCACCCCGAGACCGATGGGGGTCTCGGGGTCAGGAGATGGTGACCCCACCCCGAGACCGGAAGGGGTCCCGGGGGTGGGGAAATGTCGGTGCACCCCGAGACCGGTGGGGGTCTCGGGGTCAAGAGATGATGACCCCACCCCGAGACCGGAAGGGGTCCCGGGGGTGGGGAAATGCCGGTGCACCCTGAGACCGGTGGGGGTCTCGGGGTCATGAGATGATGACCCCACCCCGAGACCAGAAGGGGTCCCTGGGGTGGGAAAATGCCGGTGCACCCCGAGACCGGTGGGGGTCTCGGGGTCATGAGATGATGACCCCACCCCGAGACTGGAAGGAGTCCTGGGGGTGGGGAAATGCCGGTGCACCCCGAGACCGGTGGGGGTCTCGGGGTCAAGAGATGATGACCCCACCCCGAGACCGGAAGGGGTCCTGGGGGTGGGGAAATGCCGGTGCACCCCGAGATCAGTGGGGGTCTCGGAGTCAAGAGATGATGACTCCACCCCAAGACCGGAAGGGGTCCCGGGAGTGGGGAAATGCCGGTGCACCCCGAGACCGGTGGGGGTCTCGGGGTCATGAGATGATGACCCCACCCCGAGACCGGAAGGGGTCCCGTGGGTGGGGAAATGCCGGTGCACCCCGAGACCGGTGGGGGTCTCGGGGTCATGAGATGATGACCCCACCCCGAGACCGGAAGGGGTCCCGGGGGTGGGGAAATGCCGGCGCAGCCCGAGACTAGTGGGGTCTCGGGGTCAGGAGATGATGACCCCACCCCGAGACCGGAAGGGGTCCCGAGGGTGGGGAAATGCTGGTGCACCCAGAGACCGGTGGGGGTCTCGGGGTCAGGAGATGGTGACCCCACCCCGAGACCGGAAGGGG
Source organism: Calamus simplicifolius (assembly GCA_900491605.1). Classification (NCBI taxonomy): domain Eukaryota; kingdom Viridiplantae; phylum Streptophyta; class Magnoliopsida; order Arecales; family Arecaceae; genus Calamus; species Calamus simplicifolius. The sequence goes on along the minus strand of UESW01004059.1, from coordinate 590,472 downwards.
TCCCGGGGGTGGGAAAATGCCGGTGCACCCCGAGACCGGAGGGGGTCTCGGGGTCAAGCGATGATGACCCCACCCCGAGACCGGAAGGGTCCCGGGGTGGGGAAATGCCGGTGCACCCCGAGACCGGTGGGGGTCTCGGGGTCATGAGATGATGACCCCACCCGAGACCGGAAGGGGTCCCGGGGGTGGGGAAATGCCGGTGCACCCTGAGACCGATGGGGGTCTCGGGGTCAAGAGATGATGACCCCACCCCGAGACCGGAAGGGGTCCCGGGGGTGGGGAAATGCTGGTGCACCCCGAGACCGGTGGGGGTCTCGGGGTCAAGAGATGATGACCCCACCTCGAGACCGGAAGGGGTCCCGGGGGTGGGGAAATGCCGGTTCACCCCGAGACCGGTGGGGGTCTCGGGGTCAAGAGATGATGACCCCACCCCGAGACCGGAAGGGGTCCCGGGGGTGGGGAAATGCCGGTGCACCCCGAGACCGGTGGGGGTCTCGGGGTCAAGCGATGATGACCCCACCCCGAGACCGGAAGGGGTCCCGGGGGTGGGGAAATGCCGGTGCACCCTGAGACCGGTGGGGGTCTCGGGGTCATGAGATGATGACCCCACCCCGAGACCAGAAGGGGTCCCTGGGGTGGGAAAATGCCGGTGCACCCCGAGACTGGTGGGGGTCTCGGGGTCATGAGATGATGACCCCACCCCGAGACTGGAAGGAGTCCTGGGGGTGGGAAAATGCCGGTGCACCCCGAGACCGGTGGGGGTCTCGGGGTCAAGAGATGATGACCCCACCCCGAGACCGGAAGGGGTCCTGGGGGTGGAGAAATGCTGGTGCACCCCGAGATCAGTGGGGGTCTCGGAGTCAGGAGATGATGACCCCACCCCAAGACCGGAAGGGGTCCTGGGAGTGGGGAAATGCCGGTGCACCCCGAGACCGGTGGGGGTCTCGGGGTCATGAGATGATGACCCCACCCCGAGACCGGAAGAGGTCCCGTGGGTGGGGAAATGCCGGTGCACCCCGAGACCGGTGGGGGTCTCGGGGTCATGAGATGATGACCCCACCCCGAGACCGGAAGGGGTCCCGGGGGTGGGGAAATGCCAGTGCACCCTGAGACCGATGGGGGTCTCGGGGTCATGAGATGATGACCCCACCCCGAGACCAGAAGGGGTCCCTGGGGTGGGAAAATGCCGGTGCACCCCGAGACCGGTGGGGGTCTCGGGGTCATGAGATGATGACCCCACCCCGAGACTGGAAGGAGTCCTGGGGGTGGGGAAATGCCGGTGCACCCCGAGACCGGTGGGGGTCTCGGGGTCAAGAGATGATGACCCCACCCCGAGACCGGAAGGGGTCCTGGGGGTGGGGAAATGTCGGTGCACCCCGAGATCAGTGGGGGTCTCGGAGTCAAGAGATGATGACCCCACCCCAAGACCGGAAGGGGTCCCGGGAGTGGGGAAATGCCGGTGCACCCCGAGACCGATGGGGGTCTCGGGGTCATGAGATGATGACCCCACCCCGAGACCGGAAGGGGTCCCGTGGGTGGGGAAATGCCGGTGCACCTCGAGACCGGTGAGGGTCTCGGGGTCATGAGATGATGACCCCACCCCGAGATCGGAAGGGGTCCCGGGGGTGGGGAAATGCCGGCGCACCCCGAGACTGGTGGGGGTCTCGGGGTCAGGAGATGATGACCCATCCCGAGACCAGAAGGGGTCCCGAGGGTGGGGAAATGCTGGTGCACCCAGAGACCGGTGGGGGTCTCGGGGTCAGGAGATGGTGACCCCACCCTAAGACCGGAAGGGGTCCCGGGGGTGGGGAAATGCTGGTGCACCCCGAGACCGGTGGGGGTCTCGGGGTCAAGCGATGATGACCCCACCCCGAGACCGAAAGGGGTCCCGGGGGTGGGGAAATGCCGGTGCACCCCGAGACCGGTGGGGGTCTCGGCGTCATGAGATGATGACCCCACCCCGAGACCAGAAGGGGTCCCGAGGGTGGGGAAATGCCGGTGCACCCTGAGACCGATGGGGGTCTCGGGGTCAAGAGATGATGACCCCACCCCGAGACCGGAAGGGGTCCCGGGGGTGGGAAATGCTGGTGCACCCCGAGACCGGTGGGGGTCTCGGGGTCAAGAGATGATGACCCCACCTCGAGACCGGAAGGGGTCCCGGGGGTGGGGAAATGCCGGTTCACCCCGAGACCAGTGGGGGTCTCGGGGTCAAGAGATGATAACCCCACCCCGAGACCGGAAGGGGTCCCGGGGGTGGGAAAATGCCGGTGTGCCCCGAGACCGGTGGGGTTCTCGGGGTCAAGAGATGATGACCCCACCTCGAGACCAGAAGGGGTCCCGGGGTGGGGAAATGCCGGTGCACCCCGAGACCGGTGGGGTCTCGGGGACATGAGATGATGACCCCACCCAGAGACCGGAAGGGATCCCGGGGGTGGGGGGAAATGCCGGTGCACCCCGAGACCGGTGGGGGTCTCGGGGTCAGGAGATGATGACCCCACCCAGAGACCGGAAGGGGTCCCGGGGGTGGGAAAATGCCGGCGCACCCCGAGACCGGTGGGGGTCTCGGGGTCAGGAGATGATGACACCACCCAGAGACCGGAAGGGGTCCCGGGGGTGGGGAAATGCCGGTGTACCCCGAGACTGGTGGGGGTCTCGGGGTCAGGAGATGGTGACCCCACCCCGAGACCGGAAGGGGTCCTGGGGGTGGGGAAATGTCGGTGCACCCCGAGATCAGTGGGGGTCTCGGAGTCAAGAGATGATGACCCCACCCCAAGACCGGAAGGGGTCCCGGGAGTGGGGAAATGCCGGTGCACCCCGAGACAGGTGGGGGTCTCGGGGTCATGAGATGATGACCCCACCCCGAGACCGGAAGGGGTCCCGTGGGTGGGGAAATGCCGGTGCACCTCGAGACCGGTGAGGGTCTCGGGGTCATGAGATGATGACCCCACCCCGAGATCGGAAGGGATCCCGGGGGTGGGGAAATGCTGGCGCACCCCGAGACTGGTGGGGGTCTCGGGGTCAGGAGATGATGACCCCACCCCGAGACCAGAAGGGGTCCCGAGGGTGGGGAAATGCTGGTGCACCCAGAGACCGGTGGGGGTCTCGGGGTCAGGAGATGGTGACCCCACCCCGAGACCGGAAGGGGTCCCGGGGGTGGGGAAATGCCGGTGCACCCCGAGGCCGGTTGGGGTCTCGGGGTCAAGCGATGATGACCCCACCCCGAGACCGGAAGGGGTCCCAAGGGTGGGGAAATGCCGGTGCACCCCGAGACCGGTGGGGGTCTCGGGGTCATGAGATGATGACCCCACCCCGAGACCAGAAGGGGTCCAGAGGGTGGGGAAATGCCGGTGCACCCTGAGACCGATGGGGGTCTCGGGGTCAAGAGATGATGACCCCACCCCGAGACCGGAAGGGGTCCCGGGGTGGGGAAATGCTGGTGCACCCCGAGACCGATGGGGGTCTCGGGGTCAAGAGATGATGACCCCACCTCGAGACCGGAAGGGGTCCCGGGGGTGGGGAAATGCCGGTTCACCCCGAGACCAGTGGGGGTCTCGGGGTCAAGAGATGATGACCCCACCCCGAGACCGGAAGGGGTCCCGGGGGTGGGAAAATGCCGGTGTGCCCCGAGACCGGTGGGGGTCTCGGGGTCAAGAGATGATTACCCCACCTCGAGACCAGAAGTGGTCCCGGGGTGGGGAAATGCCGGTGCACCCCGAGACCGGTGGGGGTCTCGGGGACATGAGATGATGACCCCACCCCGAGACCGGAAGGGATCCCGGGGGTGGGGAAATGCCGGTGCACCCCGAGACCGGTGGGGGTCTCGGGGTCAGGAGATGATGACCCCACCCAGAGACCGGAAGGGGTCCCGAGGGTGGGAAAATGCCGGTGCACCCCGAGACCGGTGGGGGTCTCGGGGTCAGGAGATGATGACCCCACCCAGAGACCGGAAGGGGTCCCGGGGGTGGGGAAATGCCGGTGTACCCCGAGACTGGTGGGGGTCTCGGGGTCAGGAGATGGTGACCCCACCCCGAGACCGGAAGGGGTCCCGGGGGTGGGGAAATGCCGGTGCACCCCGAGACCGGTAGGGGTCTCGGGGTCATGAGATGATGACCCCATCCCGAGATCGGAAGGGGTCCCGGGGGTGGGGAAATGCCGGTGCACCCCGAGACCGGTGGGGGTCTCGGGGTCATGAGATGATGACCCCATCCCGAGACCGGAAGGGGTCCCGGGGGTGGAGAAATGCCGGTGCACCCCGAGATCGGTGGGGGTCTCGGGGTCAAGAGATGATGACCCCACCTCGAGACCGAAAGGGGTCTCGGGGGTGGGGAAATGCCGGTGCACTCCGAGATCGGTGGGGGTCTTGGGGTCATGAGATGATGACCCCTCCCCGAGACCGGAAGAGATCCCGGGGGTGGGGAATGCTGGTGCACCCCGAGACCGGTGGGGGTCTCGGGGTCAAGAGATGATGACCCCTCCCCGAGACCGGAAGGGATCCCGAGGGTGGGAAAATGCCGGTGCACCCCAAAACCGATGGGGATTTCGGGGTCAAGAGATGATGACCCCACTCCGAGATCGGAAGGGGTCTCGGGGGTGGGGAAATGCCAGTGCACCCTGAGACCGATGAGGGTCTCGGGGTCATTAGTCGCCGTTACCTTTTATCCTGACGATGCGAGATCAGTTATATCACATGCCTTCCTATGCTGATTCAAATTTTATATTCTGTTATATCGGGTTTGATTCATTTAAACTAGTGTGACATCTATTTGTATTAAAAATAATAATAATAATACTCTTATAAGATGCCTTATATGTCATGGTATTTATTAGTTGATTGTTATGTTATAAATTTATTTTGTGCTTAAAGTGCGATGCACTGTATGTTCAATATATAGTAATAAAAAATTAAATTTTAGGTAGATTCCTTTATAATTTATTGGCTAAAATAAATTTTAAATTTCATACTTTCATGTTATAACGATAAAATCATTCCTTTTATCTCATATTTATTATAATAATTTCACATATTTAATATAAATTTTTATGATCCAAATATGAAACTTGAAAAATAAAATTCATTAGCAAGTCTTCTTGTTATTAATTGATTATTTTAAATCTCATTTTTCATGTTTTTAATATAATAACCGCGTTAACCATTCGTTGATCGTTATGTACGACATGGAAACAGCTGTTATGGAGAGCAATGATTACCGCCAGTCAACAGAAGATAATTTCTTGCAGAAAGCTGGCGAGCAGCACGACGTCGGTGCATACCGTTTCAAGTACGGTAAGCCACGCTGTTGGAAGTTTATTTTGTTTGCTTCTGCGAGCATTTATTACGGTCCTCCCCCTTTCGTTTGAAGGAAAATTCTTGTTACACCATTTTAACGTAATGCGCAAATTTATGCAGAGCAATACAAAACTTATGAACAGATTTCGGTACAAATTTATGCACAAACAAACCATCGCATTTAATATTATGCTGCATCGAAAGTGATGCACTAAAATTTTTCCTTGTTTGAAAGCCCATTGTTTCAACTGCCGTGCGATACCCGCAGCTGCTGGCTCATATCACGGTGCATCGCCAGCCAACCCAAACCTTCCAAATTCCGAATCTTGGATCAAACAAAGCTAGCCTAAATGCTAAAATTCTTCTCGGCTTTTCTGTATATAAACCCAGGCACTTCCCTCTCCCCCTCCCACGCATCTTCTTCTTGCATGCCTCGTATCTTCTTCTTTTACTCGTTTCTTTCTTCGCTTCTGTGCATCAAAACTACCTCCTCGATCGTAATCTCCTTTTCTTTTCTAGCTAGCTGTTTCCTTAATTTCTTGATCGCCTGGAGAATGAGTTCCTTGCGAGGAGTGTATTATTGTCCTCTCTTCGATGCTTTCTTGCTCTCAGGGCTAAAGCTAATAATGCAGCTCGCTCACGGGGAATCAACGGCACCTTCTCGGCTGGTTGATGGCAAGGCGATTGATCTGGGCATAGCTTACGCGCTTATGCTGGTAGCACTCCTTGTTACATACCTTGTTCACTAGTCTTCCAAGATTAATGTAAACATAGAAAGAAGAAGATTACGGACACAGCTTATTAATGTTCGTGTTTGTAAGTTTAGATGTTATGGTAAAAGTGGTGTTGCTTGATGGTGGAGTTAACGCATGCTCCCAAGAATTTATCAAATGCATCGGAAAAGATATATATATATATATATATATCATCGTTGCGGGTTCAATATATATATATATGTTGAGGGATAGAATCGTCATTGCATTAATAATCGTGCGAATGGGTTAAGATCAGCCCCATCCCTCTGCCCGCTACGATATGCCCCCGAGGAACAAGCTAAACTAATATGGCCCAGCAGGTCATGCGACTCCTGACTCGTTTTTTCCGGGTTTCCATAGCTCAATCTTTTCGAACTACCCGTAACTCAACCTTCCCCGAGCTACCTATAGCTCGGCCTCTCCGAACTCCTATAGCTCGGTTTTTTCCGAGCTACCTATAGCTCGGCTTCCCCCGAGCCTCCTATGGCTCGGCTTCCCCGAGCTTCCTGTAGCTCGACTTTCTCCGAGCTTTTCGTAGCTCGGCTTTCTTCGAGCTTCCCATAGCTCGACTTTCCCGAGCTTCCCGAAGCTCGGATCCTATGAGCTCCCATAGCTCGGCTTCCCCGAGCTACCTATAGCTTGGACTTCCTGAGTTTCCACAGCTCAGTTTCCCCGAGCTACCTGTAACTCGGCTCACCTTCCATCGAGCTTCCCGTGGCTCGGTCTCCCCCGAGCTTCCCGATGCTCGGTTTCCTCGAGCTTCCACAGCTCGACTCTCATGAACAATCCGCGATTCGACACTCACCTCCGTGGAGCCCGATGCGGAAGAGCCTAGGCCCATCATCACAGAATCCCAAACAAAGAATCATGTTGAAGAGTGGTCTAGGACCTAATATAACTACTTGGGACCTACGCATCTATCAGATCTCAGGCCATCAAAGAGCTCTCCTAGCCATCGATCCCTCAACGAACAAGATACGGATCCCACCGGCCTTACAACGGCCTGATTCGATTCATTCCCGTATCCTAACAACCTTCGAACCTTCCAGAAGGCGCTCAAGATCCAGGTCATTACCTATAAATACGACATTCCAAGATTCTCTCAGGTATGCGCTCACAGCCCCTGGCTCACTCTCACTCTCACTCTCCTCCACTGCTCGTCGGTGCTCCCCTGGAGCTCCGGATCGGCCACCCCTGGAGAGACTTCCTGGAGAGATCCCTCTTCCCATTTTCTGTTGATCATCGATCCCCACTGACTTGAGCGTCGGAGGGTCTTCAGCAGAGGGCCACCCCCAATGCCTCTCACGCGAGGACTTCTGTGCAGGTCTGCATAGGAGGAAGCCCAGACCAGGAGACCGACCGCGCCCGAGTCGAAGGACAGATCCCGGTGGCAACAGATTGGCGCTAGAGGAAGGGGCCTCAAGTCCCGTTAAAACTTGAAGAAAGGAGACAAGGATCTCGATCCGGAGTAGAACCTCTCCAATGGCTAATCGGAGAAGAGCAACCTCTGAAGCCCAGGACCAGGTTGTCACTCAAAGACCTGATCCGACAGGCAATACGGCACCGCAGCCTCCGCCAGTTGAGGCCCCATCACCACCAGCCATCCCGGTGACCCAGGATCAGTTCGCCATGCTGGTCCAGCAGGTCCAAGCCCTGACCCATCTGGTTCAGGAGCGTTTCACAGCTGCCCCTGCTCCACACCTTTATGGGGAGGCCACAGCTCCTTCCTCTCCGGCCACCTCCTCCTCTGGTCCGCATGAAGCCACGGACCCCCACACCGACCCAAAGGGGACAAACCGGTCCCGCGAGGCAGCTGCAACAGGGATCCTCCAAGATCTCGACGAGCCCGGACCCTTTCCCCGGTGTCCTCCCGCTATGATTCAATGCTGTCCCTGCGCTCTCCCCGCCCAGCTCCTCCTCTCACTTCTGAAGAGGAGATCCGTCGACAAATCAGGAAGATGCGTCAGGAGCTGGATGTCGCCAAGCAGGCCCATCCACCTCAGCCCAAGGCGGAGCAGGGCATCCCTTTCTCCAAAGGGATTATGGAGGAAGTGATTCCCTCCCATGTCAAACTACCCGCCGTCGAGCCCTACCACGGCTCTTCTGACCCGGATGATCATCTTAGCAGCTTCCGATCAATAATGATGTTCCACGGAGCATCCAACGCAATCCTTTGTCGCACCTTTCCCTCCACCCTCAGAGGATCTGCCCGAACCTGGTTCAACGCCTTGAAACCAGGTTCCGTTGATTCATTCGATGAGCTGAGCCATCTTTTTATTGGCCAGTTCGTCAGTAGCCGCCGTCACCAGCGGAGATCCAACTCCCTCTCCGAAGTTAAGCAGAGAGAGGGGGAGTCCTTGAGAAACTACCTTGGCCGCTTCAACAAGGCCATGCTGGCGAAGAAGAAAAACCCAAAGGTCCTGACAGGCACCGACCCATCCGTCAGCCAAGTCCACCTCATCGCCAAAGAGCTCCCCCGCCGCCGCTGAGAAATCGCTCCCGGAGCCCGCCCAGGCGATTCGACCGGTACACTTTGCTCACTATACCCAGGGCGCAAATTCTTATGGAGATAGAGCGCCAGCTCCCCCGGCCAACTCCTCTCCGAGGGAACCCAACCTGGAGGGACCCTGCCAAATACTGCCGCTACCACCGAGAGCACGGCCATGACACCGAGGAATGTTGGCAGTTGAAGAATGAGATTGAGAGGCTGATTCAACGAGGCCGACTGAACCAATTCAGGAGGGCACCCAAGCCAGGACAAGGGGGGATCTCCAGCCCGAGCTCCAACAACCTCCTCCTCCACCAAATCTGCCTGTAATCGGCCACATCAACATGATCGAGGAGGCTGGCGGCTCGAGCTCCAGAAATGATCACGAAGGATCGGCGCCAAAGAAAGCACGGATGGGCGAGCTCTCCTTCTCCGACGATGATCTCCGAGGGATACAGTTCCCCCATGATGATGCACTAGTTGTATCCCTCAATTTAAATGACTATGATGTAAGCCAGATCCTCGTTGACAGTGGAAGTTCTATGAATGTTTTGTACCTCGATGTATTTGCCAAGATGAGATTGCTCATGGAAAACCTTCGAGCCGTGGATTCCACCCTAATGGGATTCACAGGCGACGTCATCATCCCGGAAGGGGTCATAACCTTAACGGTTCACGCAGGAACCTGGCCCCTTGTGGCCACTATTCACATGGACTTCCTAGTAACTAAACTCAGGTCGTCCTACAACGCAATATTTGAGAGACCCGGCCTGATGTCCCTCAAGGCAGTTGTCTCCATCCCACACCTGTCTATGAAATTCTCCACCAGACGGGGAGTTGGAGTTGTCCAAGGAAGCCAAACCATGGCTCAACAATGCTTCATCACCAGCCTTCAGTCTAGAATGCCGGAGGTTGACGGGCTTAACGCTCGAGAGGATTTCACCGAACAGCAGGGAGAACCAGCTGAGGAACTGGAAGAAGTGCCGCTGGACGAGGCTCGTCCCGACCGAACCATAAAGATTGGGTCGCTGCTGAAAGGCAAACCTTGGCAGGAGCTGATCAACTTCCTCCGGAGCAACGCTGATGTTTTCGCTTGGTCCGCCTTCGATATGCCAGGAATCAGTACTGAGGTTCTCGTCCACCGCCTTAACGTGGATGAAATATACCGGCCTGTCAAACAAAAGAAGAGGAGCTTTGCCCTAGAGTGGTAGAGGGCTATCGAAGAGGAGGTTGATAAACTCATCAAGACGAACTTCGTTCGGGAGGTAAATTACCCGAACTGGCTATCGAATGTCGTCATGGTGAAGAAGTCGAACGGCAAGTGGCGGATTTGCATCGGCTTCACCGACCTCAACAAAGCATTCCCGAAGGACAGCTTCCCTCTCCCCTGGATTGATCAACTTGTGGATGCCACCTCGGGTCATCAAATGCTGACATTCATGGACGCATACTCCGGCTACAACCAGATTTGGATGGCCCCCGAAGATGAAGAAAAGACCACCTTCATAACCGACCGAGGTACTTACTATTACCGTGTTATGCCTTTTGGTCTTAAAAATGCAGGAGCCATCTACCAAAGGCTGGTCAACAAAGTATTCAAGAAGTAAATCGGCCGGAACATGGAGGTGTATGTCGACGACATGCTGGTCAAAAGCAAAGAAGCACAACAGCATGTCGAGGACCTCTCGGAGAGCTTTGCAACACTCCACAAGTATCAGATGAAGCTCAATCCGACTAAGTGCGCCTTCGGCGTTAACTCCGAGAAGTTCCTCGGCTTCATGGTCTCCCAGCGAGGTATCGAAGCTAAGCCCCAGAAGATCCAAGCTCTTCAACAAATGGCGCCTCCGGCATCTATTAAAGAAGTCCAGCGCCTAACCGGAAGGATAGCGGCTCTCAACCGCTTCGTGGCACACTCAGCCGAAAGATGCCTCCCCTTTTTCAAAACTCTCCGGTCGGCTAAGAACTTCCAGTGGACTCCCGAGTGTCAAAAATTATTCCAAGATCTCAAGAAGTACCTCGGCTCTTCCCCACTCCTCAGCAGTCCAAATCCTGGCGAGATGCTATTTCTGTATCTGGCTGTTTCAGAAGGTGTCGTTTGCTCGGTGCTGGTCAGGGAAGAAAACAAGGTCCAAAAGCCAATTTATTATGTCAGCAGGCTACTCCGCGACGCGGAGACAAGGTATAGCCGAATTGAAAAGATGGTGTTGGCCTTGATCACCTCAGTTCGGAAGTTGCGGCCATACTTCTAGGCATATTCTGTGATAGTCCTGACTGACCAACCCATTAAGGTGGTGGTCCACCGCCTGGAGACATCAGGGAGAATGACTAAGTGGGCCATCAAGCTGAGCGAGCATGATATCCATTTTCAGCCTCGCCCGGCCATCAAAGCTCAGGTGCTAGCCGATTTCCTCCTCGACTGTACCATCCCAGAAGATGGCTCCACCCCCGACTCCCCCGAGAAACCGAAATCTAGCGCCCGGTGGCTCCTCCATGTCGACGGGTCATCCAACGCTCATCGCTCCAGTGCGGGCTTGGTTCTCACCAGTCCAGAGGGGGTGACCTTTGAATATGGCATCCGCTTCTCCTTTCCAGCCTCCAACAACGAAGCTGAGTATGAAACCTTGCTGGCCGGTCTCTGAATCACCAGCAACCTTAAGGTGGAGAAACTTAATGCCTTCACCGACTCCCAACTAGTGGCAGGTCATGTACGAGGGGAGTTTGAAGCTCGGGAACCGAACAAGATCCGATATCTCCAAGAGGTTCGAAGCCTACTCTCCCATTTTCCCAAATTCAAGATTATTCAGATTCCTAGATCTGAGAATGCTCATGCCGACCTGTTGTGTCGGTTGGCAACGGCGGAATCTATGGACACCGAGCAAAAATTTCACCTGGAGATCTTAGAGAGACCCAGCGTCGCGGAAGCCGACCGAGTAATGCAAGTTGAGGCCGAGCCATCATGGTTCGACCCCATTCTGAGGTACCTTAAAGAAGGGTCACTTCCGTCCGATCGGAGAGAAGCCAAAAGGCTAAAGTTGCAGGCCACCCATTATGTGTTGATCGATGATCAGCTCTACAAATGATCCTTCTCCATGCCATTGCTCAGATGTCTTCGTCCGTCTGAAGCAGATTATATCCTCCGCAAAGTGCATGAGGGGATTTGCGGCAACCATCTAGGAAGCCGGTCCCTATGCCACAAGGTGCTACGTCAAGGCTACTATTGGCCGACCATGCAGAAGGATGCAGACGACCTTGTCCGAGCTTGCGACCCATGCCAGAGGCACACAAGCATTCAAACGCTCCCCTTTGCCAACCTGGTTCCCATATCCTCCGCTTGGCCCTTCGCCAAGTGGGGGATGGACATCCTCGGCCCGTTTCCGCTCACCATGGGACAGCGGAAATTTCTATTCATCGCCATCGATTATTTCACTAAATAGGTCGAGGCAGAGGCAGTTGCACAAATAACCGAAGCACGGGCCAAGGATTTCGTATGGAGGTCCATCATCTACTGTTTCGGCCTCCCGCACACTATAATCACTGACAACGACAGGCAATTCGACAATCCAAAGTTCCGCCAGTTCTGCGAAGAGCACAGGATCCGTCACCACCTTACCTCGGTCGGGCATCCGCAAGCCAACGGATCAGCCGAAGTAACCAACTAGACTTTGCTTCAAGGGATCAAAGCTCGGCTCTCCAGGGCCCAAGGCAGGTGGGCAAACGAGTTGCACCATGTCCTGTGGGCCTACCGCACCACCCCAAGAGTACCCACAGGCGAAACCCCATTCCGAATGGCCTTCAGCACAAAGGCCATTATCCTAGTGGAGATAGGTCTCCCTTCGCTGCGGGTGGAAAGCTACTCAGAGGAAGCCAGCGAGGAGCAGCTCCGCACCAACCTCAACCTGATAGAGGAGGTTAGAGAGAAAGCTCGGATCAGAGTAGCTGCCTATCAGCAGAGGGTGTCCCGCTACCACGCCTCCAAAGTCAAAGGGAAAGCTTTCTTGCCTGGCGACCTCGTTCGCCGAAAAGCATCTTTCTCCAAACCGCTAGAGCAAGGAAAGCTAGCACCAAACTGGGAAGGCCCCTACCAAGTAGCGAAGATTGTTGGACCGGGGACCTACAAGCTGCAAGATCTAAGTGGAAGATTCATCCCTCAGACATGGAATTCGGATAATCTCTGCAAGTACTACCAGTAGGGTACACCCTCTACAGGCCCGCTCCCATAAATTTTTGTTGACACAATGTTTTATAATTCATGACATAAATCACCACAAGTTCTATCACCAAAAATCGTGAAAAGAAACAGATGTTGCTCACTAATCCTCGGCACGACCGAGTTACCTGTTCAAGCAGGAAAATTTTCCAAACCTCGGCTGGGCCGAGCAATAACTCTCCGATCCTCGGCTGGGCCGAGCAACTAATCTCTGAACCTTGGCTGGGCCGAGCAATAAATCTCCGAACCTCGGCTGGGCCGAGCAATAATTCTCCGAACCTCGGCTGGGCTGAGCAACAATTCTCCGAACCTTGGCTGGGCCGAGCAATAAATCTCCGAACCTTGGCTGGGCCGAGCAATAATTCTTCGAACCTCGGTGGGGCCGAGCAACAATTCTCCGAACCTCGGCTGGGCCGAGCAATAACTCTCCGAACCTCGGCTGGGCCGAGCAATAAATCTCTGAACCTTGGCTGGGCCGAGTAACTAATCTTCGAACCTCGGCTGGGCCGAGCAATAAATCTCCGAACCTCGACTGGGCCGAGCAACTAATCTCTGAACCTCGGCTGGGCCGAGCAATAAATCTCCGAACCTCGGCTGGGCCGAGCAATAAATCTTCGAACCTCGGCTGGGCGGAGCAATAAATCTCCGAACCTCGGCTGGGCCGAGCAACTAATCTCCGAACCTCGGCTGGGCCGAGCAACTAATCTCCGAACCTCGGCTGGGCCGAGCAATAATTCTTCGAACCTCGGTGGGCCGAGAAACAATTCTCCGAACCTCGGCAGGGCCGAGAAATAATTCTTCGAACCTCGGCTAGGCCGAGCAATAATTCTCCAAACCTCGGCTGGGCCGAGCAACAATTCTTCAAACCTTGGCGGGGCCGAGCAATAATTCTCTGAACCTCGGTAGGGCTAAGCAATAATTCTTTGAACTAAAGTCCTGGCAAAAAACCAAAGCACGCAAGCCCCGATTAAAGCTGAAGGACTTCCAAACAGTCCCCAGAACTTTGGCCAGTTTGAAAAAAGCACACTGTGCAAAACCATCAACAGACACAAAAGTATGCGCCTCTAGCAAACCCCTAAAAGGTTCGGCAAGCCCTAAATGACCGGCCACGAACCCCAGGCAAAGTCGGGAAATACCCCCTGCTACTAAAATCCCTGGGCAATGCCCCTATAACCTATCGCCCAAAACGCCTGTCTCAAATAAAGCCATGACTCAGCGCGTAAACCAATGAAGCCACCCAGGCTCCCCGACTATTCAAATAGAAACGAATGGTTCTTCTTTGAGCTAAACGATGATCTTGGAGAATAAGAGGTTGTCAAAAAAGGCCTTTTTCATTGATTAGAAAAGTAAATACAAAAAGAGAAGGAGAAAAAACAAAAAGAAAGAAAGTAGCCCTCGCAGGGACCTAACGCCTTCCCCCGGGAGTTGCCGAGTCTTCCACATGGCGGGACATTCTAGCGACTTGCTAGCGGAGGGATGCAATCTCCTCCTCTTGCCGACGTACGACCTGGCGAAGGGCCTCGGTCTCCCTCGTAGAGACGGCAAGATACTCCTCAACTGCCTTCTCAAGCCGCTCGTGGCTTGCGAAGGCTGATGCCAGGGCCAGGCCATCAACTATGACGGTGGGGCAACTCCCCTCGGAGCCCCTATGGCCATTGATCACTACGCCTAATCTATTAGATGATTGCTCTCCACCTTGAAAAGCCATGTCGAGAGCTGTTGAGAGGCTAACCAAAAAGGACGGTGAATGCTGGCACCCATCTCATCCATATTTATACTCCTCAGGCGAGTATCTCGATCAGTCGGGTCATAAATACCGACCCATGGGAATTCGCTACGTGTCACCACTTTAACTGGCGACCGCAGGACCCGAAGGGCCGTGCCCCCTCCCGAGGAAAATCGGTAAGCGTCGACAAACTGTTCGGGAACTCCCCTCCTTCCCTAGAAACAGGTTTCCACCCGATCTGCCGGGCCCTCGCAGTAAATGCCCTTAATACTCCTTCAAGCTGCCTCAAATCGGCCGCCCTTTGGAAAATGCGAAAAAGAAAGAGTGCCAGCACCTGACGATAATTCACTCCTCGGGAGTGGCCAAATCATAAATGATGGGCGTACCCATACGCCGCTCGTTCCGCCTTGACACTCCTCACCGAGTCTCATAGGGACCAGGTATCATGACTCACGACGGCGACTAAGTCATCTCTCCAAGCTCTAAATCTCCGAACCTTGGCTGGGTCGAGTAACCATTCTCCGAACCTCGACTGGGCTGAGTAACCATTCTCCAAACCTCGGCAGGGCCGGGCCACAAATCTCCGAGCCCCAATAAAGTTGAATAATAAATCTCCGAGCTTCGGCCAGAGTCAAGGAATATGTTCTACCGCCGAACAATCTCCAAATTTCCGTCTCGATTTGGGTGGCTTACGAGCCCCGACTGGCTCGGATAGCGCGGGATCCTCGTCCAAAAATGAACGAGATGTCCTTATGCCTCGTTTCGTCGCCAACAACAACAACTCTTGGCGCAAAAGGAATAGAAATTAAGAAAAAGAACAAAACCTTCTTTATTTCATTGCCATCGAAACCGATTACAACCACCTGAGAGGCATTACAAGAGCATTGAAATGCATAAAATAAAGACGAGTACAAAACTTGGGCAAACTGCTCCAAAGTAGATCTGGGTAACTGTGATGCTTCGGCGTTCGGACCGACAAATCAGACAAACCACGAACGGTCAACCCGAGCCGATAATAGGCGGACGACATGGACCAACCGTTGCGGCCAGCTTCGGTAAATAATGATATCTCGGCGACCCAACCAGGATATCAGAACAATCGGAAAGGATGGATGGGATATTGCCCCAAACCACCCAACCAAGAGGCCCCCCAACGAGTAGAAAGGAAGCTCGCAGGCCCTGGCGCCAGAGCGCTCCCCCAAACCGGGTGTGTACCGCTCCACCTTGCCCAAACTCAAAGGCAAGGTACCTGCGGGCGACACACCATCGCCCCCTCCCCATGTGCCGAATGATTCCCCAGGCGGGCAAGCCCAAGAATCCAAACCAAGGGAGGAGGTGAAATTCATGCAACCCATGGGGAGCCCGCGTACACTTCCTACCGTACGTCCCCAAGGGGGAACCACAAAGGACACACAGGAAGCGTATATGTGTGCTCTCCTTGCGATCCCTATGGACCTCTTGTGCGCTCTCCATACGATCTCTGAAGGTCCTTTCTTGAGGGCAAGCAACCCCCCAGCGGCTCCTTTGTCACCCGAGCTATCCGGGGGATAGCGGCGACTTCCAGGGGACAAGCTCGGTTCTCCCGCAATAAACCTTGGAGAAACAGGCATCATGAGTATCTTCATGATTCATAGGAAAGAAAATTTTGGGATGGCCCAACACACCCCTCTTTCCCCCTTTTTATAAGCAGAGGCGAGCCGGGAACAGCTATCAGAAAGCCCCGGGACATAAACACCAAGCCTACGCCACCACATGGCCTCCTGAAATGAAAACAACGCTCCCCCAATGCACGCCAGGCACGTCGCCCGAACCATGACGCATGCCAAAAGATTACTTCTGATCCCCGATCGCGAGCTTTTAATGCATAAAACTATCTACCGAGCTTGCGGATACTGGCAAATCCGGGAGATCGTCCTGCGAAAATGACATCCTCCAATGACAAACGAGCACTAACATCGCACGACAAAGCAACCTATGTTGGAAAAGGTCGATATAATAAAAGCTCGCCAGAAATTGCCAAGCGACCTTTTGCTAGCCACAGGGCCGTACCACCTACTTCGGTGAAACGAGAATCGACCCGCCTTGGAAAAGACAAAACAATGGTAGGGGTAATAAATCAAGATAAGGAGATGGCAACGATGATTTAGCGAACCCCCAGTTCGGGGATGAACTCCCCTCTTTTCATCAAGAATGCAATCTCAGTTTGATCACTAATAAAACGAACTCCCTCGGCCCTAGCCGAGCTACTTTGTCCCTCGGCCCTAGCCGAGCCATTTCGTTCCTCGGCCCTAGCCAAGTTACTTTATCCCTCGGCCCTAGCCGAGCCATCTCATTCCTCGGCCCTAGCCGAGCTACTTTGTCCCTCGGCCCTAGCCGAGCCATTTCGTTCCTCGGCCCTATCCGAGTTACTTTATCCCTTGGCCCTAGCCGAGCCATTTCCTTCCTCGGCCCTAGCTGAGTTACTTTGTCCCTCGGCCCTAGCCGAGCCATTTCCTTCCTCGGCCCTAGCCGAGTTACTTTGTCCCTCGGCCCTAGACGACCCATTTCGTTCCTCGGCCCTAGCCGAGTTACTTTGTCCCTCGGCCCTAGCCGAGCCATTTCGTTCCTCGGCCCTATCCGAGTTACTTTGTCTCTCGGCCCTAGCCAAGCCATTTCGTTCCTTGGCCCTAGCCGAGTTACTTTGTCCCTCGGCCCTTGAAAAGCTATCTCATTCTTCGGACTTGGTCGAGCTACCGCGTCATTCGGCCTAAGCTAAGTTAAATTGTCTCTTAACCTCCTTTTATACCAGGCTACATTATCGCCCGACCTTTTCGTCGAGACAGTCCCTATGCCTTGGCCTCTACTAGGATGTCCCTCCAAAATTCAAGACAGGAAACCACCCAGGAAGACAAGCGAATGAAAAATGGTTGGTTCATTATTGACTTCCAATCGAACTACAAAACAAAAGAAAGAAAAAGCACATATAGTCCCCCAAAGGGTCAGGACTTGGGGTCAATTCCAGCATCTCCTACGGCAGCATCAGCAGGGGCATCGCTTGGCCCCCCCTTCTCGAACGTTTCACGATGGGATACATCGGTTGTCAGCTCCCCCTCCTCTCTTGGGCCACCGACTGCACACCTGCACACTTGTGGTAATCGGATAGAGTTTTACTAGTCTTTATGTAGCGCTCCATAAAGAGCTAGAGAACCCCAACTAATTATCATAAGTGGCAGACACACGAAAACACATCCTGTTAAAACTTTTCACTTTTATCTCAATTATATTCACAAATCACCCAATCAACATTAAGCATCAACCTGCTCAGATAATATTTTTCATGACATTCCTCAGGCAGTTTACAAGATCACATTCACATTCGACATTAAAAATCCTAAGTGCGCACATCATACTCATAATCTCCTCCAAAACATAAGTCTCGTATTCATATCCAAAAAGGTCTAAAACATCATTACATCCCACTGTACACATACACATATACAAAATACAATTATCAAACCACCCTCTCTCAATATACAAGGCTAGCATTTAAACACTCTTGCATCCAAGCAAGCTTCATCAGCTAAGGGTCCCGTCCTGCTTATCTTGTGATCCTGGCAGAAATACTCACTGATCTGAAAGAACATTTAAATCATAGAGGGATGAGACCTAAGTCCCAGTGACTGGATAACCATCTAACTATGGAGAAATAGAGAACCATTACCTCTTAATTTCAATCGTATGCTGAAACTATTTAACTTGTACAACTCAAAGTACATTTTTAACATGATATCAGATAAAATAAAATGTAGCTTATTCTTCAAATAACATATCAGTACTGGAATACTCTAT
>UESW01004059.1:456285-564127 GCA_900491605.1 Calamus simplicifolius | reverse complement strand
ATTTAACTCAGAAAAACCTGCCGTCGCGGAGTCGGCTCGAACAGATTGCGAGTCGGCTCGAGCAGAAGTAGGGGTCGACTCCAGAAAAGTAGGAGTCGACTCCTGAAAAGTAGGAGTCGACTCCAGCACTGTAGGGGTCGACTCCTAAGCGTGCCGAAAGCTTAAAACCGTGCCGGAGTCGACTCTAATCAGAGGGGAGTCGACTCCAACCACTAAAAATGTCATTTTTAGGATAAAACTCATACTAAACTTGATTTTTCTTATGATTTAAACCCATTAAAACTTAAGTCTCTAAATTTCTCAAATCAGACTCATTAACATTTAGAAATATACTTATTTACTCCAAAAATTTCTTCTCTTTACATTTATCAAAAGGCCAACACACCCATATATCAAGAAAACTTTCTGACTTTCATTTTAACTGAAAATGCCATAGATTACAAGGTTTTTCAGGATGTTACATCGGTAGTCGCATCGACTCCCAGAATAGCTTCGAGGTCGACATCAGATATTTCTCCATACTCGTCCTCCTCGACCCCCGGGGTGTACGCTTCATAATGTTTGGCTTCCAGGCATGACAGGTCCAGGTCAGGATTAGCCTGGGCAACCTTAGCCCGCGCCTCATTTTTGCCCAGCTGAAATGCATCGGCGCAGGCCGCCCTGCATTCGTCTGCAAATTCGGTGGATTTCTTGTATTCCTCCACCGCCGAAGAGGCCCGCGCATTTGCCTCGGCTAATTGCTTCTCTAGTTCGGAGATCCTTCGGTGCCTCGAGGCCGCCTCCTCTCCGAACGCCGCTAACTACCCCTGAAATTCCTGGCTCACCCTATTCAACTGCAGGCAAAAAGCCAAGTAAAGCGAAAGTCGAAAGATCAAAATGAGTGAAACTAATAGCGCCCTACCTGCTCATCCCGTTGGACTAGCTCACCCTCCTGTTGAGAGCCCTAGACTTAGCCGATTGGTTCTGGCGAAGGCTCTCTTTTAGCTCATCCACCCGGGACTGGGTATCTCCAATTTCTTGATGGGAAAAGTCAAGCTCGTCAGATAGTCGGGCAGCTCGTTCATCCGACCACTTTAGCCGGTCCTTTGTATCGGCGATCTCTTTGCTTAGGCGGGTGAGGTGGTCCTGCTGCGGTCGACATTTATGCTCTTCCTCCTCGAGCCTTTTGCTTCCAGCTAACTTTATCTTCGGCATGGCTGGCTTTCAGCTGGTCCCACCTCTTATCAAAGAACAGTTGCATGGATTTAACCTTGCTCTCGTGCTCCGCCCTGGCCTAAGAAAGCTCCAGACTAGCCTTCTCGGATTGCTCGCGGAAGCCTTGGAGCTCACCAATCTGTATGGTGAGTTGAGAGGCTCTTTCCCTCTCAACCGCAAGAATCCTGTGGGTCTCCCCAAGCTCCCACTGGAGCTCACCAACCTGTATGGCGAGTCGAGGGGCTCTCTCCCTCTCAACTGCAAGAATCCTGCGAGCCTTTTCGAGCTCCCTTTGGAGGACCACCAGGGCTCGAGAGAGCTTATCAGTAGAATCCGCCCTCTCCTTGAAGTGATCAGCCTCATAGCGGGCCCAAGCCCAAGCTCCAACAGCCGGATGTAAGCGCCATTTCAGTGCCCTCATAATCAGGGCACTCTGCAAAAAAGGATAACACGCATAAAAGACATAGTCGGACTAACTGACTAAAGACCTAACTTCGGTGCGACAACCTACCCGAGACGCGTAGTCTGTGGCGATCCTTGTGAGAGCAAGGTCGTCAATTTTCGGGAGAAGAAAAGCCTCATTCAGCACCCCGGCGCGACGGAAGGCTATCTCGATAAGGTCTTCCGGATACCTCCTTCTGTTGAGGAACTCTCCTCCCCTTGAAACACGGACCGCATCAGAGCGGAGAACCTGGCGCTCACTTTTGGGTCGCGTGAGTGGAAGTCTACTCCCAGGGAGCTAGCCAGGACACCCGCGACCCATGAGCTTCTCGATAGGCCAGCTTCCGCCACTAGGGCCCTCTCCTGAGAAGCTTCGGGAATTTCGACTCCGGCGAGGAGAGCCCCAGCCGGAGCACCCCCTTCGCTCGCCGGCTCCCCTCCTTCTCCTTCTTCCTCTTCTTCTTCTTCTGCTTCTATCTCCTCAGGAATCCCCTGTCTACAACGGACTCTTCAGGAACTTCAGCTCCCCCCGGAGCCTCCTGTGCCTCGGCGGAAGGCCCTTCACCGGAAAGCCCCCCGCAAATTTCAGTCGTTGGTTCGGCAGGTTCGGCCATCTCCTCGTCGCCCGCTGGCTCTCCTACCGGCGACCTAGGCCGAACCTCAGCAGCCACAACCTCTTCCCCCACCTCGATGGAAGCGGAGGTCGCTCTCACCTCTTCCTGTAACCTCGCCGAGCCACTGGCCTCCAATGAGGGAGACCGAACCGCCCCGCCCACGGGGGCCCCCAAGCCAACCGGCGTTTCTCCTTCGCCATCGTTGGACAAAACAACAACGGGGGGGGGGGAGAGGAAACCTCAGCAGCCTCCTCCGAAACCCCCGCAACTTCCCGGTCTTCGCCCCTGGACAGACCCTCCTCCGGCACCGAAAGATCGTGCACCGCCGGAACTTCGGTAGTTTCAGCCCGCGGCGACGATGAGCCCCAACTATCACCGTCTCCCCCGATCCCCCTAGAGCGGGAGCCGGAAGGGCAAGACCTCTTCTCGGACCGATGCTTGCTGCTGGAGCCAGATCTCTTACAGCGCTTTCCCAGCTCCTCCCTCATCTGGTCTACGAGCGCCGACCTTTCGGCTGTAGGGGCAATATGATTTGCCCATTAGTTCACACAGAAATCAAAGATGGAGCCATGCTAAACTATCAACTACGGGCTAATACTCACCACGAGGATCGACGGGGCTCAATCCGGCCGCAAAGAGAGCGTCCTCTGATAGGAGAACACTGGCTGGGAGCGCCCGACTGCCGCGCAGCACAATCAATCCCTTTTCTCTGAATCAGTTAACTCCGGGTGCGCTTCTGGATCCTTCACGTACTGCCCCCATACCCGAGGGAAGTCCAAACTAATGTTCCCCCCGACTATGAAGAACCGCAACTTCTACTCCTTTATCAACGACGGGTTATCCGATATCATCTTGAAGGATCTTCGGGGACCGATGTAAGGTCATTCTGAGGCCCTCCCGGAGACCAGATTAAAACACACCCTGAATAGCGAAAGGGTCGCGATCACCCCGAGGTATTTGCAGAACGAGATAAACTCGATAATGTTGCGCCAACTGTTGGGGGCCACCATGGTGAAGCATATATTGTAGAACTTCATCACCTCCCGCACCAACGGATGAAGAGGGAACCGGAGACCTGCCCTCAAACTTTTCTCATAACAGAATGCCCCATCCCCTAATCCGGATATCCCCCTATCCTCAGCCGTTGGGAGCAACAAGACGACATCCTGGGGGATCTTGTACAAGTGGCGCATCCGTTCCAAATCCGCTAAGGTCACCTCCGAAGCTTGGTCACTTGGGCTCACCGTATCTTCAATCGCAAGAGATGCTGAGCAAGATCGCAGCAAGAACGAGGAGACAAAGTTCTCTAAGGGAAAGCGAAAATGGGACTATAAATAGGTATAGCGCTGCCATGACCCCATTTTTCCAGTTGAAACCGCCTCAGGATGAGGGTGAGGTGCCCCGACCTAGGCGTCCGGGACTGCCCCTGCGGGCGCCGTGGAAATCGAGATTTCCCACGCGGCGCTTCCCTAGCCATTACCTTCGCTCCTAAAGAATGACGGATCCACCTCGAAAAGGCAAGACGGCCCCATGGAATTAATTAGAGTATCATTGCACAGGCTATCAAATATGCGTTCCCCCATTCGGATCACGCCACCTAGGTCTATACTCCCTACGCTCGAACCTATGCTTCGAACTAGGGAGTGGGGGGCATGTGTTGAGGGGTAGAATCGTTATTGCATTAATAATCATGCGAAGGGGCTAAGATCAGCCCCATCCCTCCGCTCGCTACGATATGCCCCTGAGGAACAAGCTAAACTAATGTGGCCCGGCAGGCCATGCGACACCTGACTCGTTTTTTCCGGATTTCCATAGCCCAACCTTTCCGAACTACCCGTAACTCAACCTTCTCCGAGCTTCCCGTGGCTCGGCTCTCCCCGAGCTTCCCATAGCTCGACTTTCCCGAGCTTCCCAAAGCTCGGATCCTATGAGCTCCCATAGTTCGGCTTCCCCGGGCTACCTATAGCTTGGACTTCCTGAGTTTTCATAGCTCGGTTTCCCCGAGCTACTTGTAACTCGGCTCACCTTCCCACGAGCTTCCCGTGGCTCGGTCTCCCCCGAGCTTCCCGAAGCTTGGTTTCCTCGAGCTTCCACAGCTCGACTCCCATAAACAATCCGCGATTCGACACTCACCTCTATGGAGCCCGACGCGGGAGAGCCTAGGCCCATCATCAAAGAATCCCAAACAAAGAACCATGTTGAAGAGTGGTCTAGGACCTAATATAACTACCTGGGACCTACGCATCTATCAGATCTTAGGCCATCAAAGAGCTCTCCTAGCCGTCGATCCCTCAACGAACAAGATACGGATCCCACCGGCCTTACAACGGCCTTATTCGATTCATTCCCGTATCCTAACAACCTTCGAACCTTCCAGAAGGTGCTCAAGATCCAGGTCATTACCTATAAATATGACATCCCCAGATTCTCTCAGGTATGCGCTCACAGCCCCTGGCTCACTCTCACTCTCACTCTCACTCTCCTCCACTGCTCATCGGTGCTCCTCTGGAGCTCCCGATCGGCCACCCCTGGAGAGACTTCCCGGAGAGATTTCTCTCTTCATTTTCGGTTGATCATCGATCTCCACTGACTTGAGCGTCGGAGGGTCTTCCGCGGAGGGCTATCTCAACGCCTCTCGTGTGAGGACTTCTGTGCAGATCCATTCAGAAGGAAGTCCAGATCAGAAGACCGATCGCGTCCAAGTTAAAGGATAGATCTCGGCTGTAATAATATATATATATACTGTCACGGTGATCGCAGCATAATTTGGGTAAATTAAATAATAACTGAGAAGGGATAACCAATCAATCACTGCGTGGCTTTTCACATTACGTACGTACGGCATGACCATTCTACTTCTAATTCCTGCTCTATTTTATTTTTCAAAATACACATGTAGGAATGTAACTGGTAGCTAGATCATTCAACGAGTAACAATGTAATACTTTAAAAATAATTATAAAAATATATTATATATTTATAATTTAAGTTTATTCTGTTACCGATTAATTTTTACTTGAATATTTAAGCCACGTAATTTTGTTCTACTAACGAGCTAATTAAATCAGCACATGGGTATAATGCATTACAAATGCTATCAAAATCGAACCGATTAAATATTTAAAAATTAATAGTATAAAGAAAGAATTATTTAAAAGATGAAGATAGAGTGTCATTATGGCGTAAAATCATCCTTGTAGCATTAACAATTTGACTCAAAGTCTACTGTAACTAGTTTGTATGGTGTGTAATAAAAACGTTGCATTATAAAAAATTTAATATTTTAAAATAATAATATATTAAATAAAAAATATATTATATATTTATAATTTATTATTAATTAATATTAAAACTAATTTAAAATAATTGAACCCCACTGTGTTAGGCGGAAAAAGGTTTTTTTTTAAAAAAAAAAAAGCTAAGAGACGCCGCTCGCTTACTCATCAATTTTGATGTAGCATTGATTGGCGTACGTGAGGCAATATGTTTTGTCCAATCCCCATGAATTGCCACGATTGCAATATACCATGTTGGCACAATGGACTGGTGGGGCCCCATGGCATTACTGCTTGTCAATTAATTTGAAATGTACCCTTTCGATGCAAAAGAAATTTGAATGCATGCACATAAGTTACATGTGAGTAAGGTTATCATTATAAATGCTCCTCCTAGTCATATATAGTCACTTAAAAGTATATAACAGTGCTTCATGGTAAAAGCCATTTAAATTGGTTGCCTATCAAAAGCTAGATGGTCTCGTAGATAGGGATAGCATATCTTTTGACAAGCAGTTTACAAGCGTTCGCAGCATCATGGAATGAGTCGACCAACTCTAGCCAACATTGGCGAGTGGTCACCACTTTGCAACAACTTGAGTCATATGTGAAGGAATTCAAAGCAAGCCACGGGTCACCCAATAGGATTCCTGTAAACCCCCGGTAAATTAATTATGGGGAGAATAACTCTCGGTATTTAATTAGGGTCACTTGGCACCTAGAGTTATTCTGACATTTAAGTTTCCTGTATGACGCTTGGATTCTCTAGTCTATGCGTGTCTGATGGGTTTCCGAGTCCCTGAACTGAAGCGTTGCGTAAGGGATTATTTATATGATGGAAGGGGACTCCCTCAATCATGCTGGCGTCCGTTCCCATCAGGTAATCCCCTGGTCTAGAGAGAGAGAGAGCGCGTGAGAGACAGAGAGACAGAGATTGAGAACGGGAGAGGGAACGGGAGAGGGGGACCGACCGATCCCTTGGTTCAGGCCCGGCGGCGTGCTCGCCACCTCGCCGGGCCTGAGCTTCGACCGGCGACCCCGCCGGCATCAGGGGAGGTGTCCGGTGGGGTGGTGGTAGAGAGAGAGAGAGAGAGGGCCAATCGGCCCTTCTCTCGCGCGGTGGCCTCTGGTTGGTTCGGGCCCGGCGGCATGTTCGCTGCCTCGCCGGGCCTGAGCTTCGGCCTGTCGCCTCCACCGGCGCCGGGCGTGCGTCCGGTGGAGGTCCGGCCGGCCAAGGTGGCCGGCCGTGTCGCCGGCACAACATCGT
Source organism: Calamus simplicifolius (assembly GCA_900491605.1). Classification (NCBI taxonomy): domain Eukaryota; kingdom Viridiplantae; phylum Streptophyta; class Magnoliopsida; order Arecales; family Arecaceae; genus Calamus; species Calamus simplicifolius. The sequence goes on along the minus strand of UESW01004059.1, from coordinate 557,336 downwards.
GCCGCGCGGATGTGAGAGAGAAAAAGGAGAGAAATAGGGAGATGAGAGGGAAATTGATGAGATAGGAGGGGGGAGGTGGCTGGCCGCGGCGGCGGCCGGTTCCGGTCTGGCCAACGGTGGCCGGACTGCCCCCAATCAGCCGGAGACGACGCCGGCACAGTAAACAACCGTGCGGACGATTAACATGAGAGAGAGAAATTGAGAGAGAAGGGAGGTATGGGTGATCGGCCGCGGCGGCGGCCGGCTCTGGCCCGACCACCGGTGGCCGGGCCGCCCTCAATTTTGGCTGGCGGCGGCCCTGGCCACCGGCATGGAACCCATCCCCTATTTCAGTGAAACAGGGGATCGGGTTGTTTTGGCTGAATTCCGGTTCAAGGCCTTTCGGGCCGTGCAGCGATGAGTTTTGAGGCTAGTTTTTGGGCCCCGTAACGGGCCGGGATTAGCAAAATAATTATATGACTAGAATCTGGGTAAATTCTAGTTTCATGGGGTATTTTTACTTCCCCAATTGGGTATGTATAGTGGGAGATATTTGAGCCCAAAGTAGGACCCGTGAACTAGTCTGGGTAGAAATTATAAGGGTCATTTTAAAATTTGTATTCTAATAAATTAATTGTGTAAATGATCCTGTAGGTGCTCAGACATCTGACTAGCTGATATATACCTGTTGGATTGCGTACTGAGGTAAGTAAGCAGTATTTAATAATTAATTTATTCATTATATGAATAATTAAATTGTGAATTTTATTGAGACATAAAGAATTGTTATGGATATTGGCTAAATTGTAAGTAGATGAATATTATGAACACATGGTTGTTTATGTGATATAATTTCATATGTGGATGCTATGCATGAGAGATGCAGTTATTATGACATTGATGTGATATATTACATGCAATTGTTAAGTAAGTATAATCCACTGTTTATGCAATATAAAGATGTTATTGATATGTTAGTGCATGTGATGTGAGGTACTGTTATGTGTCGCCGCAGTTCTCCTTTATCATGTCATACCACACACACGTCTAGAGGACTTGTTCTGCTTGTTTATGCCACACACACATCTAGAGGATGTGTTATGATGATTTATGCCACCTACACGTCTAGAGGACGTGTTCTGCTTGTTTATACCATTCACACGTCTTGAGGATGTGTTCTGCTTGGGTTCGAGATGGCATCACACATCTAGAGGATGTGTTATGAGTTACTATGAGGTGGCATCACATATCTAGAGGATGTGTTCTGCTTGGTTCGAGGTGGCATCACTCATATAGAGTATGTGTTCTAGTGGATTATGATATGGCGTGACCCTGGTATCTGGACCCTTTCAGTAGGGGGATGCTTGTTGGTATACTATTGAGATATTGCAGGACCGTGGGTCACATTTACAGCTACCATTGAGAGTATAAACAGTGGGTTTACTTACATTGCATATTTGAGTATTTGTGGAATGTTTAAGCATGCAAATCATTTATATGCTTATAGATTGTTATGCTATGATTTGACTGTATAACGTGGCTTACTTATTGAGTGTAAGCTCATAAAAATCTTACAATGTTTTTGTCAGAGCCACGAGATTGAAGATGGATGGTTCGAAGTTGATGGAGCTTCTAATAAATAAAATAAGAACCATTGCATTGGTGTAATCCTATTATGTTTGTGTGTAGGGCTTGTTGCAGCCCAACTTTATTAGTATGATTTGAGTGTAGGGTTTGAAACCCAAAACTTATAACTATCTTTGTATTATGGTTGGTTTTCATATTTATTGCCCCATTTGAATCGTATATTAAGATTTTTAAGACGCCTTGCGTGCCCGGCACGCGGCGGGTTGTCACCCTAGCCCAATATTTGGGTCTGGGGCATGACAGCTTTTATGGTATCAGAGCCTAGGTTTTGACCTTAGGGACACATACATGATGACACTTTAGGCAAAATATTAGGATGACATTGAGAAAATTATAATGAATTTCAGATATTATGCTTTGAAAGCCTAAAATTTAATGTTTATCAAGATATTAATTGAATTACAAATTTGATAGGGATTAAGAATGAACCATCGCAAGCCAATGATATTATGTGGGCTCCCTGGCTGGTAGCCTTGATTAGTGGGGAGGTCAAGGGGCTTCTAGAGGTTTTAGCTCCATCAAACTTGTTGGAAATGATTCGTAGAAGTTTCAGACCTTTAAATAATATGGGAGATGAAATTTTAATTGGATATGCAATAAAAGATAGATGAATATATGGAATAAATATAGTAGTTGAAAATTGCAATTGATGACTAATATGACTAAGATAACACCATTATGTCCATATTGCAATTGAGTTGATATGTGAATTTTGAGGTATTAAATCTGAATTTGAATGTGGATGTATAAAATAAATTTTTATTTGTAGAACTTACATTGTTGATATTGTATATAAGATTATGAGCTAATCTGCTGGTTGTAGAGATGATTAATATTGATGATATTTTAGAAATGAAATAGTTAATTACATGTTTTTGATCAATCATAATTGAGTACTTTCTGAATTTGAGTCTTGATGGATAAGTATATATAGTGAATTTTACTAAGAGAACTTTTATTATGGATATTGCATGTTCAAAACTGATTATTAATTTGCTAGATGTGGAGATGGTTGATACTGATGCTAATAAAATAGTTGACTGCATATTATATCATGATGGACCATTTAGGAAGATTATAAAATTTTAAATTCTGAGACAATTACTGTTTAGGTTTTTGAGAGCAGTACACTCTATTAATCTTTAGAACTGATTTTGGCTATAAATGATCAAATATTTTGATGGCAGAAAGTGAAAGATTTTAGCAAGAATGAGAATAAGATAAACTCCACTGATAAAGAATTTCGTGGGAATTTTCATCTGTTAATAGATTTCTAAATCAAGATATATGTTCATTAATTTATCGTGCATACTTATTGTACCTTTCTTCATAGTTCCTAAGTAGATATCTTTCTCCAGGATGGATAAATTATCAATCATCCATAAGTGGCACACAATTATTGTTAAGAAAATAGGAGGGAGATGATTTTATTTTTGATTATTATCAGTTATGGATTATGGTTAAGGGTACATCTATTATCACTTTCAAGTCATAGAGAGATTACTATAATTTTAATTATGTCTTTCGGATGGTAAGTGCATTTTCAATCTTTATTGACCTTATAAGTCTTGTATCCATCTGAGCTAGATTAGTGAAGTCACTTTGAGATATTTGAAGGGTTTAAATTAGTTGGTCATGTTATGGCATGAGACATTGCATAATCTATAGATGATTTTGATAATCATTGGTAACAAAATAATCGATTCAAGAATTTGAATCATTTAAATTGCATTATTTATTGAGGATATACTGACTATTCAAGAGAAATTGATTGGTTATGTGGTATTATTGATAAATATGAAGGAGATAAATTAATCATACTGATGATTAATGATGCACTATTATTCAAAGAAATTAAATTAGTTGATTATGATAATTATGAAAGATATCCTAAATGATTGGCAGAATGTTCATTGATGTTAGCTTGAAGTATTCAAGAGTGAAACCAAGTATGTTATGATGATTGAAATAAGTGTCGTAATGATTAATGGCACATTCAACTATTTATGAGTTGAGAGAGCATTGGAAGAAAACTATCTTATATCTAAGTCACAAGAATTTATAATTGTCTTATCGAGGAATTAAGAATACCTGATGTGTTACTAACCTTAAGAATGGATGACATAATACATATGATGGATTCTATGATATTTATAATGATTGTGTTGTGAGAAGTTAAAAAAAAAAAAAGATGACAGGAAAGAAATACTTCTTAAGGAAATTAATTTTATTTGGTAGAAAGATTAAATTAATTTTGAAAGTTGGACATGTCATTTGGGTACTTGGGAATGAAATAAAAGTTTGCTAGTGAGTATCTTTAATGGTACAAAATTTGTGGACATTTAATTTCGAGGATGAAATTTTAGTGGGTTAAATGTTAATATTTGTTTTTGGTTTAATGGTAAACTGCGTAAATTGAGTCTGAACCCATTTGTCTTACTCTCCTAATTCGATGATGTCTTCATAAAGCTTTGTGGATTAAGCTGAATTTCTGTCCAGCCTTCCACCCTCAAATAGATGGACAATCTGCATGAACCAATTAGATTTTGATGATATACTGCGAGCCTGTGTGATGGATTTAGAAAGTGCTTGGTATAGCTTCTTACCCTTAGTGAAATTGCTTATTTTTTTAATGATTACCAAGCCAACATTCAAATGGATTCATTTCAATTGTCTATGATATAAGGTGTAGATTCCCTTCATATTGAGTTGAGGTGAGAGAGAGACAATTTTGGACTGAACTGGTGTAGCAACTATGAAAAGTATCGTTAATTAAAGCAGCTTCATGTAACTCAAGTCAATAGAAAAGTTATGTTGATGTTAAAAAGAAAGATTTGAAATTTCAGGTTGAAAATCATTTGGAAGTTTTTCTAACCAATGATATGATGAGATTTGTGTTAGAGGTGATTTGAGCCACAATACATTGGGCCATTTGAGATTTGATCAAAATAAAGGAGGTGGCTTATAGCTTAGCACTATCTTCATTACTCTTTGGGGTGTTCAATGTGTTTCATACCTTTATGACTGAGGAGGTATATTTCAAACCCTGTTATGTGTTAGAACTTGAACCAATTTAGCTTAAGAAAGAATTGACCTATGAAGATCATCTTGTGCACATTGTGGACCGCAAGGATTAAGTTCTGAGATGGTGTAGTATTCCTTATGTCAAAGTTCAGCGGAGTAATTATTCTGAGAGGGAGACTATTTGGGAGTCTAAGAAGGAAATGAAAAAGAAACATCCATAAAAATTTGTATCTTATTACAGATCAATGATGTATCGATGACTGTAACTTTTGAATGAAATTTAGCTGATTATGAGATAGAAAATTTGGTTTGTATTCTATTGGATGTATATCAAATTTCGAGGCCGAAATTTTTATAAGGAGGGGAGAATGTAAACCCCCGGTAAATTAATTGTGGGGAGGATAACTCTCGGTATTAAATTGGGGTCACTTGGCACCTAGAGTTATTCTGACATTTAAGTTTCCTGAATGACGCTTGGATTCCCCAGTCTATGCATGTCTGATGGGTTTCCGAGTCCCTGGACTGAAGCGTTGCGTAGGGGATTATTTATATGATGGAGGGGGACTCCCTCCATCATGCTGGCGTCCGTTCCCATCAGGTAATCCCCTGGTCTAGAGAGAGAGAGAGAGTGTGTGTGTGAGAGACAGAGAGACAGAGAGATAGAGATGAGAATGGGAGAGGGGGACCGGCCGATTCCTTGGTTCAGGCCCGACGGTGTACTCTCCGCCTCGCCGGGCCTGAGCTTCGGCCGGCGACCCCGCCGGCACCAGGGGAGGTGTCCGGCGGGGTGGTGGTGGAGAGAGAGAAGAGAGAGGGCCAATCGGCCCTTCTCTCGCGCGGTGGCCTCGGCTTCCGCTGGTTGGTTCGGGCCCGGCAGCGTGCTCGTCGCCTCGCCGGGCCTAAGCTTCGGCCTGTCGCCTCCATCAGCGCCAGGCGTGCATCCGGTGGAGGTCCGGCCGGCCAAGGTGGCCAGCCGTGCCGCCGGCACAGCATCGTGCCGCGCGGATGTGAGAGGGAAAAAGGAGAGAAATAGGGAGATGAGAGGAAAATTGATGAGATAGGAGGGGGGGGGCTGGCCGCGGCGGCGGCCGGTTCCGGTCCGGCCAACGGTGGCCGGACTGCCCCCAATCAGCCAGAGACGACGCCGGCACAGTAAACAACCATGCGGACGATTAATATGAGAGAGAGAGAAATTGAGAGAGAAGGGAGGTATGGTGACCGGCAGCGGCGGCGGCCGGCTTTGGCCCGGCCACCGGTGGCCGGGCCGCCCTCAATTTTGGCCGGCGGCGGCCCTGGCCGCCGGCATGGAACCCATCCCCTGTTTCGATGAAACAGGGGATCGGGTTGTTTTGGCTGAATTGGGCTAGCTGGGCCGGCCGGTTCAGGGCCTTTCGAGCCGTGTAGCGATGAGTTTTGAGGCTAGTTTTTGGGCCCCGTAACGGGCTGGGATTAGCAAAATAATTATATGGCTAGAATATGGGTGAATTCTAGTTTCATGGGGTATTTTTACTTCCCTAATTGGGTATGTATAGTGGGAGATATTCGAGCCCAAAGTAGGGCCCGTGAACTAGTCTGGGTAGAAATTCTAAGGGTCATTTTAATATTCGTATTCTAATAAATTAATTGTGTAAATGATCCTGTAGGTACTCAGACATCTGACTAGCTGATATATACATGTTGGATTGCGTACTGAGGTAAGTAAGCCAGTTATCAGTATTTAATAATTAATTTATTCATATGAATAATTAAATTATGAATTTTATTGAGACATGAAGAATTGTTATGGATATTGGCTAAATTGTAAGTAGACGAATATTATGAACATATGGTTGTTTATGTGCTATGATTTCATATGTGGATGCTATGCCTGAGAGATGCAGTTATTATGACATTGATGTGATATATTACATGCAATTGTTAAGTAAGTATAATCCACTGTTTATGCAATATAAAGATGTTATTGATATGTTAGTGCATGTGATGTGAGGTACTGTTATGTGTCGCCGCGGTTCTCCTTTATCATGTCATACCACACACGTCTAGAGGACGTGTTCTGCTTGTTTATGCCACACACACATCTAGAAGATGTGTTCTGATGATTTATGCCACCTACACGTCTAGAGGACGTGTTCTGCTTGTTTATGCCATTCACACGTCTTGAGGATGTATTCTTCTTGGGTTCGAGATGGCATCACGCATTTAGAGGATGTGTTCTGAGTTACTATGAGGTGGCATCACACATCTAGAGGATGTGTTCTGCTTGGTTCGAGGTGGCATCACACATATAGAGTATGTGTTCTGGTGGATTATGATATGGCGTGACCCTGGTATCTGGACCCTTTCAGTAGGGGGATGCTTGTTGGTACACTATTGAGATATTGCAGGGCCGTGGGTCACATTTACAGCTACCATTGAGAGTATAAACAGTGGGTTTACTTACATTATATGTTTGAGTATTTGTGGAATGTTTAAGCATACAAATCATTTATATGCTTATAGATTGTTATGCTATGATTTGACTGTATAACGTGGCTTACTTATGAGTGTAAGCTCATAAAAATCTTACAATGTTTTTGTCAGAGCCACGAGATTGAAGATGGATGGTTCGGAGTTGATGGAGCTTCTAATAAATAAAATAAGAACCATTGCATTGGTGTAATCCTATTATGTTTGTGTGTAGGGCTTGTTGCAGCCCAACTTTATTAGTATGATTTGAGTGTAGGGTTTGAAACCCAAAACTTATAACTATCATTGTATTATGATTGGTTTTCATATTTATTGCCCCATTTGAATCGTATATCAAGATTTTTAAGACGCCTTGCGTGTCCGGTATGCGGCGGATTGTCACCCTAGCCCAATATTTGGGTCTGGGGCGTGACAATTCCACTCTATATGTTGGAGAGAAGAGAAGAGCACGTGTTAGTATGGCTGTAGAAGAACCTGCTAACCTTTGTCAAAGCAAGACCTAACCAATCACCATCACAACTACTTTATCCGAACCTCACATGCTGGAGTGGATTCCAGATCACAGAAGCTCAAGGTGGGGAAGAGTTCCTGTCGGCTGGATTACGTTAGACATGGAATTCTAAAATTGGACTATGAATGAGAAAGCCTCATATCCATCCTCCAATCAAGGAGACCCATTTCTTTGGAAAATGTAGCCATAAAATTACGTCTGCTAGCGCATGATATATATGTGGGACGCATCATCAAATAGAAAATTACGCATGGCGAGCAGAGCAGCAGATCGGCCTCACATGGCACCCTCCGTTATTGACGTGGAAATTAATCAGTGGGAGTAGTCCTCAATGACTTTATTCGACGAAGGTATCCCCGTCTCAGCGTCATTTTCCATTCCGGCCGCCATCGTCTTATAAACTGCGAGTCTCGAAACCATGCCACCCCCGGTATCCATTCCGGTTTGAATGTTGAAGTAAAATATTATATATTAATATAATTTAAAATTAGTTTTATAAAAAAATATTATATACTTATAATTAATTAAGCTTATCTACTATTAATTAACTTAAATTTGATTCATATTAATTAGTATATTAATAAATTTGATAGACATTAATTAATATATTAATAAATTTATGACTTATTTTTTTTTGTGTAAAAGTCTACGTTCAATATAATCCATTTGCATGAATAAGGTTCTTGTTGCCGCCGGGATCCGTCCTCCAACTCGGGCACAGTCGCTCTCTTGGGCGGACCTACACAGAAGTCCTCGCGCGAGAGGCATTGGGGGTGGCCCTCTGCAGAAGACCGTCCGACGCTCAAGTCAGTAGGGGGAATCGACGATCAACAGAAAATGAGGAGATGAATCTCTCCGGGGAGTCTCTCCAGAGGCGGCCGATCGGGAGCTCTAGAGAGAGGAGCACCGACGAGCAGCTGGGGAGAGTGGGAGAGTGAGAGTGAGCGCATACCTGAGGAAATCTGGGAGTATCATATTTATAGGTTGTCACCTGGATCTTGAGCGTTTTCTGGAAGGTTCGAAGGTTGTTAGGATACGAAAATGGCTCGAATCAGGCCGTTGTGGGGCCGTTGGGATCCGTATCTTATTTGTTAAGGGATCGACGGCTAGGAGAGCTCCTTGATGGCTTGGGATCTGGTAGGTGCGTAGGTCCCGGGTAGCCGTATTAGGTTCTAGGCCACTCTTCAACATAATACTTTGCCTGAGATACTGTTACGATAGGCCTAGGCTCTCCTGCTTCAGGTTCCGCGGGGGTGAGTATCGGATCATGGATCGCTCGGAAAAGATGAGCTATGGAGAAAGCCGAGCTATGGAGAAGGCCGAGCTATGGAAGCTCGGGGAGAGTCGAGCTATGGAAGCCCGGAGAAGACGAGCTATGGGAGCTCGGGGGAGCCGAGCTGCGGGAAGCTCGGGGAAGCCGAGCTATGGGAGCTCGGGGGAGCCGAGCTACGGGAAGCCCGGAGAAGATGAGCTATGGAGGCTCGAGGGAGCCGAGCTGCGGGAAGCTCGGGAAGCCGAGCTATGGAAGCTCGGGGGAGCCGAGCTACAGGAAGCTCGGGGAAGCTGAGCTATGGGAGCTCGGGGGAGCCCAGCTACGGAGAAGACGAGCTACGGAAGCTCGGGGAAGCCGGGCTACGGGAGCTCGGGGAAGCCGGGCTACGGAAGCTTGGGGAAGCCGAGATATGGGAAGCTCGGGGAAAACGAGCTATGGGAGCTCGGGAGAGCCGAGCTACGGGAAGCTCGGGGAAGCTGAGCTACGGGAAGCTCGGGGGAGACGAGCTGCGGGAAGCTTGGGGAAGCCGAGCTATGGGAAGCTCGGGGTCGGTCTTAGCCTCCTTGCACGAATATTGATGCAACGACGATTTTATCCCCCAACACATGCCCTCCACTCCCTAGTTTGAAGCGTAGGTTTGGGCGTAGGGAGTATAGGCCTAGGTGGCGTGACCTGCGTTTGGGTGCGTGTATCTGATTGCCTAAGCAATGATGCCTTAATTAATGCAGCGAGGTCATCATGCCTTCGTGGGTAAGGCTCCTCCAGGGGTGACGGTTGGGGAAACGCCACGTAGTAAATCCCGATTAACGCGGCGATTATCGAGGCGGTTCCGGATGCCTCGGGCGAAGCGCCTCGTCTTCTTAAGATGGCTTCCTTAGGGGGGAAGCAAAGCGATAGCAGCGCTATATATGTTTGCAATATCCTCTCATTCTGTCTCCTGAAGAGTCCCGTCCTCTGCAACGTTTGCTGTTTCGCCTGGTGCTTTTTCCGGCTAGGATGACGATGAGCCCCGACGAGGTAGCTTCGGAGATCGTTGCTGAGGATGTGGGAAAGATTTGCCAGAGGTATGGTATACCCCCAGACGTTGTCCTGCGATTGCTGGGACCTGAGCACAGGGTCTTGCAAGATCTGGAGCATGGGGTCTTCGTCTACGAAGACAATTTGAAAGCAGGCCTCCAGTTTCCTCTTCATCCCTTGGTGAAGGAAATCATGACACATTACAACATTTGTCCGGCGATGGTGGCCCCAAATAGTTGGCAGAGTATTATCGGATTTATCTCGATGTACCATCATATTCAGATCGTCGCCACTCTCCCTCTTTTCCGCGCCTGCTATCATCTAATACCCAGGAGGAAATCGGAGTGGCCTTACGTCGGACCTCGGAGGTCCTTCAACACGATTGTGTATAAGCCGTCCTCCATAAAGGGATGGAAGAGTCGATTCATCATCACCGAGGGGAACATTGGTTCCGACTTTCCTCGGAGATGGGGAAATTTTGTTCGGGATGCGGAAACGCATCCAGTTTTGTCCGAGCGGAAGGAGAAAGATTTGGATATCCTCCGCAACGGCCAGGTGTTCTTGGCCAACGATTTGCTATCGGAGGGTGCTCTTTTTGCGGCCGGGCTTAGTCCTCTGGACCCGCAAGGTGAGTTCGCCCTTTTGTTTTCTCCGCTTTGTTATCCAGGAGAACGTGTTTGGATTTAACTGCATACTTTCTACTCCTGTAGCCAAGAGGTCTGCGTTGTCAAGTCTTGTCAAGAGGAAGAGAGGCAAGCGCCCAGGGGAGAGCAGTGGCGCGGAGAGAAGTAGGCCCGAGAAGAGGGCTCATACTTCCGTAAGATGTTCGCTGGATGCCGGAGTGACCACGATGGGAGCGTTGAAAGCGAAGGAGGATTTGAGGAGGACAGCTGAGATCCCTTGTCCCCTTGTGGTAGAACTATCGGATAGCTCGGATGAGATTCCATTGGCTCCTTCGGCCGCATCCCCTTTGAAAGATGAGCCGATGACGGATTCGATGGAAGTTGTCGTTTCTGGGGGGCTTTCCCCAACCGCGGGTTTACTCCCGACCCCAGTAGGAGAGAAAGGGGAGCGGCCGCAGTTGGTGAGGTTTGGGGTGAGCTCCCTCTTGGGCCCTTAGCGGGAGAGTCCGGGGGTAGCAACGTTGGGTCGCTTGCAGCGGTTCGAGAAGCAAGTCGGATAGAGGTTTCGGCAGAGCTGAAGAGGAGACGCAGGTGACTGTGACCGAAGGAGACGGGTTGGGAGAGGAAGCGCAGCGAGATGAGGGTCCCGCAATGGAGGCTCCTTCAAAAAGGGTTTTGGGGAGGCTGGCGCTTGGGTTGGCCGAATTGTCTGAAGAAGCCCAAGCCAGAATTCTAATAGAAGAGGCTGGGAAGTTGAAGGCTTCTCAGTTGGAGGTCGCCCGGGTTGACTCCTCAGGTGGAGTCGGCCAGCCCAGTAGCTCGAACATGGGCGTTGAGGAAGCGTTTTCTGCTTTAATGAGGTCGGCCTTGTACCTGGGTGCAGACCCCTCGGCGGACAAGTTTGCGGACTTGGAGTTGGTTGATGCCGCGTTCGGGCAGCAGGGCGTGGCCGAAAGTGTCCATCTTCTTCCCGATATTGATAATCCGACCCTTATGAAGATGACACAGGCCTACGCCTCTCAGGTGAGTCATCATTCTTGGGTGGTGGATACTTTTTGGTTGGCTTGATTGCATATTCTTACTCATTTTTTATCCTGCAGAGTGTTTTGCTTTCTCGGGCGATGTGCTGGCATTTGAGTTTGGCGATGGGGGCCAGCGTTCAGGCCAGGAGAGCCAGTGCCAAACTCCGATCGCGAGTAGAGGCGTCCGAGAAGTTCGAGGAACTCCTGGCCACTAGCAACAAAAGCTTGGCTGGGATGAAGGCGTCGTATCAGGCCGCTCTAGCTGAAGCGTCTAAGCAAAAACGTAAAGTGGAGGAGTTGCAGGGGCTCCTGGCGAAGAACGACGACGCATGCTTGGAGTTGGCTCGAGTTAAGTCAAAGCATTCTGAGGAAGTGGCGGCGATGCAGAGAGAACATAATGAGAGTCTGGGCCGGCTGGGGAAGGAGGCCGCTGACGAGAGAAAACGCCTGGCCAAATGCTTGGTGAGGTAGAGGAGAAGCTGCAGTGGCGCGATTGCGAAGTCGCTGACTTGAGAGTCAGCGCCAAATGGCACGAAGGGATGATAGCCCGGCTGAGTGACGAGCTATCCCAAGCCAGGGGAGAGGTCGAAGATAAGCAGTTAAAAATTAATGCTCTCCAAGAAAGGGTCGAGATGGTTAGGGCCAATAAAGCGAGGGCCAGGGGTGAGGCTGAGGAGCTGACCAAAAGCTTGGCCCAACAAAAGGAGGAGGTACGATCCTATTCCCCCTTTTTTATTTCCTTTATTGGTTCCTCGTGGCGCCGACTGATTCTGGCTTTGCAGATGGCAAAATTAGGGCTGGACAATCGGGCCTTGCAAGGTGAGCTTGCATCTAGCCGAAGTAGGAGTTCAGAACTCGAGGCGCGGGCCGGCGAGTTCGAGGAGCAAACTGTTTTTCTGCGGGCTCAGGTCGCGAAAGCTGAGAGGTAGGTTGCCCTATTGCGGAGCCAAATGGCTGAGGCTGAGATGCAACTTGCCATGCTCAAGGGGGAATAGGACGTAATTGGTACTGATGCCTTCCAACTCGGAGTGGAAGAATGCAGAGATAAGATATCCAGCGAGCATCCAGAATGGGATCTCTCTTTCCTGGATGCTGAAGCTCCTGATGCCGGTGACTCCAGGGGCGAAGAGGAGGATGAGTACATCGATGCTTCAGATACCGATCTTGGTGCCGCCCTAGGTCCCAGCGAGGCCGCAGCTTCTGGAGGACAATCGCAGACTGTCGCCGAGGAGGCTAAGATATTCGAGAAGGGCGAATCAATCCATGCCTCTGTAGACGTAATTGGGGGTTCTCCTGGAACTGACGCGGTTCCCAGGCTTTAAAATTCACTTCTAAGTTTTGCTTCCTCTAGCTATAACTCTGCGTGACGTTCTTTAATGAATGAACCTTTCTCTTCCATTTGAGTGCTTTTTCTTGGGCGGTCCTTCGCTCCAAATTTCGCCCCAATCACAAGAGACTCATGGCTTGTTGGCGCTGTTTGGTCATTTTTATCTCAGGGTCGAGGGAACGCATTGGCTGGGTCCAAGGCGGGGCGATAGCCTTGATTGGTGAACCGAAAGATGATCTGGTTCAGTTCATGTTTGAGCGATGCAATAGATTAATTAAAACATGAGAATGAAGCAGGTCGGTTAAGGCCGATGGATAGGGTAGGTCGGTTAGGGCCGACAAACGAAATAAGTCGGCTAGGGCCGATGGGTGAGGTAGGTCGGCTAGGGCCGATGACAAAGTAGGTCGACTAGGGCCGACAGGCAAAGTAGGTCGGCTAGGGCCGATGGGCAAAGTAGGTTGGCTAGGGCCGACGTATGAAGTAGGTCGGCTAGGGCCGACGTATGAGATTGGTTACCGAAGCGGTGACATGTGGCGGGATTTTTGTCGGTGGCTCGAGGGCCGATGGCTGGAGCATGTAGATTTCCAGCTTGGATCGGTTTAAATACCGATGGGGGGTTCGGTTATCATTGGCTATTTCATTCGACGACCTTTGCTAGCTTGATACGAGCTTGTGCCGACGGAATGGCTTCCAAGGATGGTAGAAGGTCAACCAGAGCACCAGCCGACGGTGCCAACACTCGCTGGGGGGCTCGTAGGAGCCGTACTCAGACCGTCGTCGATGGGGAGGTCCTGGCCTCCTTGTTGGCGAGTCAACAACGACTTTGGGAGGTGGCCGAACAATATGTGATCGCCTCCACCAGGGAGATCATGCACTTCCGTGTGGTTAATGACTGCTTAGAGAGGTGCGTGGCGTCTCTCCAACAACAGGCAGGTAGCCCTGCGGCGGATCAGGGAGAACGGTCGGCAGTTCCTGGAGATAATGGTGAGCCCCTATGAGGGCTGATGTATTTTTCGTTTCTTTTGTCACTTCCTTTTTTGGTGAATGAAAGAACGGTTTGCGTAGCCTTCGCGTTCATTTTTGTTTTGAGATGTTCAATTTCGTTGCACAAGTTTTTCGAGCGATTAAGGGAGCAATCGACAAACAATCGGTTTTCGTGCTTTTTGCTGCCCTGCCAGCGCTCTGTCGTTCCGCAGGTAAATCGGTTTTTATTTCACCGAAGTTGATGATACGGCTCTGTGGGGAACACAAAGTTGTTCCGGTGCTTTTCGGAAAGCTTTTATGGCATTGGACTTTTTCCATGCAGGTCGTTTTGGCGTACGGCGCACGCACCCATTTACCATTGGAGGATATTACTTTCGTAGGACGATCTCCTGAACCTATCAGTTTCTGTAAGATCAGTGGACGATTCTCTGCGTTTAATAATCGCAATTCGGGATCAAAAGGAAATCTTTGCATGCGTCATGGTTCAGGCGATGGGCTCAGTGCGCAATGGGGCGTTGCATCCATCCTGGGAGGCCACGTGGGGGTGGGCCAGGTGTTCGAATCTCAGGGCTTCCGGCCTTGATAGCTGTTCCCGGCTTATTTTTGCCTATAAAAAGGGGGAAGAGGGGTCGTGTTAGGCCATCCTCAAAGTTTCCTTCCCCTTTGGAGTTTCTACCATGCTTATTTCTCTGGCATTGCGAGTGGGAGGGTCGAGTTTTCCTTTCATAAGCCCTTTGCCTCCGGACAGTTGGGGCGACGAAGGAGCTGCTGGAGAGTGGTTCGCCCCTAGGGGATGAGCCCCAGAGATCATATGGAGAGCGCACAGGAAGGGCGCAGAGATCACACGGAGAGCGCACATATGTGCTTCCAGTGTGACCTTTGTGGTTCCCCTTTGGGGATGTATGGTAGGAAGTGCACGCGGGCTCCCCATGGGTTGCGTGAATTTCGCCTACTCCCCTGGTTTGAATTCCTGGGCTTGTCTGCCTGGAGAATCTTTCGCCACATGGGGAGGGGGCGATGGTGTGCCACCCGCAAGTACCTTGCCTTTGAGTTTGGGCAAGTTGGGGCGGTACACACTCAGTTTGGGAGAGCGTTCCGGCGCCAAGGCCCGCGGGCTTCCTACCTACTCGCCGGGGGGCCTTTCGGTTGGGTGGTTTGGGATAATATCACATCCACCCTTTCGAATCACTCTGATATCTCAGTTGGGTCACTGAGATATCATTATTTACCAAAGTTGGCTGTAACTATTGGTCCATGTCGGCCGGCCATTATCGGCTCGAGCTGACTATTTGCGGTTTATCTGGTTCGTCGGTCCGGACACCAGAGCATCATAGTTGCCCAGGTCTGCTTTGGAGCAGTTGCCCGAGTTTTTGCTTGTCTTTATTTTATGCATTTCAATGCTTTTGTAATGCCTCTCAGGCATTTGTAATTGGTTTTAATGGCAATGAAATAAAGAAAGTTTTGCTCTGTTTCTCAATCTCTATTTCTCCTGTGCAAGTTGTTGTTGCTGGCTGTGGATACAAGGACGTCCCGTCCATTTTTAGGCGAGGATCCCGCGCTATCCGAACTTATCGGGGCTTGCAAACTGCCCTGGTCCAGACGGAGGTTTAGAGATTGTTCGGTGGTAGAATACGCTCCTTAACTTGGTCCGAAGCTCGGAGATTCATGCCTCGACCCCATTGGAGTCCAAATATTTATGGCTCGGCCTTATCGAGGTTCGGAGAATTTGTTGCTCGGCCCAGCCGAGGTTCGGAGAATTTTGTTGCTCGGCCCGGCCGAGGTTCGGAGAATTTATTGCTTGGCCCAGCCGAGGTTCGGAGGATTTGTTACTCGGCCCAGCCGAGGTTTGGAGATTTGGGGCTCGAAGAAGTGACGTGAGGGCGTCAAGGTGAGGGGCGTCAAGGTGGAACGGGCGGTACATGGTCACGCCTTCCATTTATGACGCGACCCCTCCCAAGGGGACGAATTACTGTCGGGCACTGAAATTCTTTCTTTTTTATGCTTTTCGAAAGGCGGCCAGCTTGAAAGAGCTTGGGGAAGTGTTGGGAGCATTTATTACGAGGGGCCGGCAGATTGGGAGGTACTCTGTTCAGGGGGGTTCCCGAATAGCCCGTCCGCATTACCGATTTCACTCGGGATGGGGCACGACCTTTCGGATTCTACAGGCGCTAATTAAAGCGATGATACGTGGTGAGTTCTCAGAGGTCGGTGGTTACGGCCCGACTGATCGAAATACTCGCCTGACAAGTATAAATACGGACGGGGGGTGCTGGTTTTTGCCACCCCTCTGGTTCAGTTTCAAAATAGTTTTCGTCATGGCTTCTTAAGGAGGAGAGCGATCATCTGATGATCTAAGGGCGGCGATCAATGGCCTGCTGCATCCGATGGGGGGCCGTCCCACCATTACAGTCGACGGGCTGGCCTTGGCGTTGGCCCTCGCGAGCCACCAGCGGCTCGAGAGGGTCGTTGAAGAATACGTTGATGTTACCACGAGGGAGGTCGAGGCTCTACGCCGGGTGGCGGACCAACAAAGGGAGGAAATAACATCACTCCACCAGCAAGTCGCTGAGCTTTCCCAATGCCTGGAGGACTTGTTGGCTTCTGGGAGTGACAGCGAGCCCTAGCAAGGGCTTCCTCTTCTTTTTCTTTTCTTTTGCTGCCATTGTCCTTCCCTCTTTTCAATTAATGAATACAAAGTTTTATCATACTGTGCATCCAGTTGTTCCTAGAGCATTTGCGAATGTTGGGTTGGTTTTTTCCAGTTACCCAAGTCGAGCTAGGTCTTGTGAGACCACGGTCGGGCTTAATTAGGGCGCGCGAGCCACTCGAATTCAGGCGTAGCTTAGGAGGACACTTAGGTCGGTCGGGGCTTATGAGCTGTCCAAATCCGAAACAAGTTTTCCTAGGGGGGACGTCGGTCTCCGCCCGGACTAGTGGCGAACCTAGGAGATCCTTTAGAAGGAGTCCCTTTACCTCCTCTGGAGTATCAGGAGGCCTTCGTTTTCGTATTCATTTATAGGGTATTCGAGAAGTCACCCTGTTTCAAACGATGTCCTGGAGTGTGACTAAGGCGCAAGGACTTTGCTCCTTCGGCCGATGGTTCGGCAGTCGAATGCGACCAGGGCGCAAGAATGTTATTCGGTAGGCCCGAAGAGCTTGATAACTAAGGTCGCTCCCTGGCTTTAGCCAAGGTTTCGAGCGGCAGGGTGTAGTCCTTGGCTTTGGCCAAGGTTCAGAGAATTCGTTACTCGGCCCAGCCGAGGTTCGAAGAATTTGTTGCTCGGCCCAGCCGAGGTTCGGAGAATTTGTTGCTCAGCCTAGCCGAGGTTCGTAGAATTTTGTTGCTCGGCCCGGCCGAGGTTCGGAGAATTCATGTTCAGATAGATAACTCGGTCGGGCCGAGGATTGGTGATCAGCACCTGTTTCTTTTCGCAATCTTCAGCAATATAAAGTATGATGATTCGTGTTGCGAATTACGAAAACATGTGCTGACAGGAAGGTATAGTAAAGTATATCGAAGTAGGCTTATAAAGGGCATACCCTATTGATAATACTTACGGAGATTGTCCGAGTTCCATGTCCGGGGGATGGACTTCCCATTTAAATCTTGCAGCTTGTAGGTTCTCGGTCTGATAATCTCCGCCACTTGGTATGGGCCTTCCCAGTTTAGTGCCAGTTTTCCTTGTTCCAGCGGTTTTGAGACAGAGGCTTTCTGGAGAACAAGATCACTGGGCAGGAAGGCTTTCCCTTTGACTCTGGAGGCGTGGTAGCGGGCCACCCTTTGTTGATATGCAGCTTCTCTGATCCGGGCCTTCTCTCTGATCTCCTCTATCAGGTCGAGGTTGGTGCGGAGCTGTTCGTCACTAGCTTCTTCTGAGTAGCTTTCCACCCGCAGCGAAGGGAGGCCTATCTCTACAGGGATAATGACCTCCGTGTCGAAGGCCAACCGAAATAGGGTTTCACTTGTCGGGACTCTCAGGGTGGTGCGGTAGGCCCATAGGACATGGTGCAACTCATCCGCCCACCTGCCTTGGGCTCTAGAAAGATAAGCTTTGATCCCTTGAAGCAGGGTCCTGTTGGTCACTTCAGCTGCTCCGTTGGCTTGCGGGTGCCTGACCAAGGTGAGGTGGTGATGGATTCTGTGCTCTTCACAGAACTGGCGAAACTTTGGGTTATCGAATTGCTTGCCGTTATCGGTGATTATGGTATGCGGGAGGCCGAATCGGCAGATGATGGACCTCCACACAAAGTCTCTGGCCCGTGCCTCGGTTATTTGTGCAACCGCCTCCGCCTTGACCCATTTAGTGAAGTAGTCGATGGCGACGAATAGAAATTTCTGCTGCCCCGTGGCAAGCGGAAACGGACCAAGGATGTCCATCCCCCACTTGGCAAAGGGCCAAGCAGAGGATATAGGAACCAGGCTGGCGGAGGGGAGTCTCTAGATGCTTGAGTGTCTCTGGCACGGGTCGCAAGCTTAGACAAGATCGTCTGCATCCTTCTGCATAGTCGGCCAGTAGTAGCCTTGTCGTAGCACCTTGTGGCATAGGGACCAGCTTCCTAGATGGTTGCCGCAAATCCCTTCATGCACTTCACGGAGAGCATAATCTGCTTCAGATGGGCGGAGGCATCTAAGCAGTGGCATGGAGAAGGATCGTTTGTAGAGCTGATCGTCGATCAGCACGTAGTGGGTGGCCTGTAGCTTTAGCTTTCTAGCCTCTCTCTGGTCGGGTGGAAGCGACCCTTCTTTGAGGTACTTCAGAATGGGATCGAACCATGATGGTTCGACTTTGACTTGAATTATTCGGTCGGCTTCCGTGATGCTGGGTTTCTCCAGAGTCTCCAGGTGGAACTTTTGTTCGGTGTCCATCGACTCCACGGTCGCCAATCGGGACAGTAGGTCGGCACGGGCATTCTCGGATCTAGGAATCCGAGTGATCTCAAACTTAGAAAAATGGGGGAGCAGGCTCCGCACCTCTTGAAGATATCGAACCATGTTCGGCTCCCGAGCCTCAGATTCTCCTCGTACATGGCCGGCCACCAGCTGAGAGTCGGTGAAGGCATTAAGCTTCTCAACCTTCAGGTTGCGGGCGATTTGAAGATCGGCTAGCAGGGCTTCGTACTCAGCTTCGTTGTTGGAGGCCAAGAAAGAGAACCGGATGCCATATTCAAAGGTTGCCCCCTTCGGACTGGTGAGAACCAGGCCCGCACCGGAGTGATGAGCATTGGACGACCCATCGACATGGAGGAGCCACCAGGCTCCAGATTTTGGTTCCTCGGGGGAGTCCGGGGTGGAACCATCCTCTGGGATGGTGCACTCGAGGAGGAAATCGGCTAGCACTTGAGCTTTGATGGCCAGACAAGGCTGGAAGTGGATGTCATGCTCGCTCAGCTCGATAGCCCACTTGGTCATTCTTCCTGATGTCTCGGGGCGGTGGACTACCGCCTTGATGGGTTGGTCAGTCAGGACCATCACAGAATGTGCCTGGAAGTATGATCGCAGCTTCCGAACTGAGGTGATCAAGGCCAACACCATTTTTTCAATCCTGCTATATCTTGTCTCCGCATCGCGGAGCAGCTTGCTAACATAGTAAATCGGCCTTTTGGACCTTGCCTTCTTATCTGACCAGTACCGAACAAACGGTGCCTTCTGAAACAGCCAGGTACAAGAACAGGGCCTCGCCTGGGCTTGGACTGCTGAGGAGTGGGGGCGAGCCGATGTATTTCTTGAGATCTTGAAATGATTTTTGGCTTTCAGGGGTCCATTGGAAGTTCTTAGCCGACCGGAGGGTTTTGAAGAAGGGGAGGCATCTCTCGGCCGAACGTGCCACGAAGCGATTGAGAGCCGCTATCCTCCCAGTCAAGCGCTGGACCTCTTTAATAGATGCCGGGGGTGCCATTTGTTGGAGAGCTTGAATCTTCTGGGGGTTAGCTTCGATACCTCGCTGAGAGACCATGAAGCCGAGAAACTTCCCAGAGTTAACGCCGAAGGCGCATTTGGTTGGATTGAGCCTCATCCCATACTTGCGGAGTGTTGCGAAGCTCTCTGAGAGGTCCTCGACATGCTGTGATGCTTTTTTGCTTTTGACCAACATGTCATCCACATACACCTCCATATTCCGGCTGATTTGCTCCTTGAATACTTTGTTAACCAGCCTTTGGTAGGTGGCACCTGCATTTTTAAGACCAAAGGGCATGACACGGTAACAGTAAGTACCTCGATCAGTTATGAAGGCGATCTTTTCTTCATCCTCGGGGGCCATCCGGATCTGGTTGTAGCCTAAATAAGCGTCCATGAATGATAGCATTTGATGACCTAAGGTGGCGTCCACGAGCTGGTCGATCCAGGGAAGAGGGAAGCTGTCTTTCGGGCAGGCTTTGTTAAGGTCGGTGAAGTCGATGCAAATCCTCCACTTGCCATTCGACTTCTTAACCATGACGACGTTTGATAGCCAGCTTAGATAATTTACCTCCCGGACGAAGTTTGCCTTGATGAGTTTGTCTACTTCTTCTTCAATGGCCTTCTATCGTTCCGGGGCAAAGCTCCTCTTCTTCTGCTTGACGGGCCTGTGCATCTCGTCAACATTGAGACGATGGACGAGAACTTCGGGGCTGATCTCCGGCATGTCAGAGGTAGACCAGGCGAAGATGTCAGCGTTGCTTCGAAGAAAATTGATCAATCTGTGCCGAGGTTCGCCCTTCAGCATCGACCTGATTTTTATGGTTCAGTCGGGATGAGCCTTATCCAACGGCACCTCCTCCAGTTCTTCTGCTGGTTCCCCTCGCTGTTCGATGAAGTCCTCCCGAGCGTCTGGACTGAAGGCTAGTGACGAAGCATTGCCGAGCCATGGCTTGACTTCCTCGGACAAATCCAACTCCTTGCCCGATGGGAAATTTCATGGATAAGTGGGGGATGGAGACAACTGCCTTGAGGGACATCAGGCCGGGCCTGCCAAATATCGCATTGTATGGGGACCTAAGTTTGGTCACTAGGAAGTCCGTGTAGACAGTGGCCACAAGGGGCCAGGCTTCCGCGCGGACCGTCAGGGTGACGACCCCTTCCAGGATGATGACGTCACCCGTGAATCCCATTAGGATGGAATCCACGGCTCGAAGGTTCTCCATGAGCAGTTTTATCTTGGCAAACACATCGAGATACAGAAAATTCACCGAACTTCCACTATCAACGAGGATCCGGCTTACATCATAGTTATTTAAATTGAGGGATACAACTAATGCGTCATCATGGGAAAACTGTATCCCTTGAAGATCATCGTCGAAGAAAGAGAGCTCGCCGGTCCGCTCCTTCTTCGGCGCTGATCCTTCACCATCGTTCCTGGGGCTCGATCCGCCAGCCTCTTCGATCATGTTGATGCGGCCAATCATGGGCGGATTTGGTGGAGGAGGAGGTTGTTGAGGTTCGGACTGGCGGTCACCTCCTTGTCCTGGCTCGGGCGCCCTCTTGAACTGATTCAGCCGCCCTCGCTGGATCAGCCTCTCAATTTCATTTTTCAGCTACCAGCATTCTTCAGTATCATGGCCGTGCTCCCGGTGGTAGCGGCAGTACTTGATGGGATCTCTTCGGGTCGGGTTCCCTCGGAGAGGAGCTGGCCGGGGGAGCTGGCGTTCTATTTCCATGAGGATCTGCACTCGGGGCACGGTTAGTGGAGTGTAGCGATCGAATCGCCTAGGTGGGCTCTGGGAGCGATTCCTCGGCGGTAATGGGGGAGCTCTTTGGCGGCGAGGTGGACTCAGCCGATGGGCGGGTCGGTGCCTATTAGGACCTTTGGGCTCCTTCTTCTTTGCCAGCTCGGCGCGGGCAACTCTCCATGATTCTTCAACCCTAGCGTATTTATCCGCCAGGGCCATCATATCAGAGAGGTTAGGGGGGTAGCTGACTTCCATCGCCAGGTAGAAGTCGCTTTCCTTTGAGACTCCCCCCGCTAGGGTGGACATAGCCACCTCATGGTTGAGGTGGTCCACCTCCAACATGGCCTTATTAAAATGGCCAAGATAATTTCTCAAGGACTCCCCCTCTCTCTGCTTGACTTCGGAGAGGGAGTCAGATCTTCGCCAGTGGCAGCGGCTGCTGACGAACTGGCCAATAAAAAGATGGCTCAGCTCCTCAAATGAATCAATGGAACCTGGCTTCAAGGCATTGAATCAGATTCGGGCAGATCCTCTGAGGGTGGAGGGGAAAGCGCGGAAGAGGATCACGTCAGATGCTCCGTGGAACATCATTATTGACTGGAAGCTACTGAGATGGTCGTCCAGGTCAGAAGAGCCATGGTAGGGTTCGACGGATGGTAGCTTAACATGGGAGGGAATCACTTTCTCCATAATCCCTTTGGAGAAAGGGATGCCCTACTCCGCTTTGGGCTGAGGCGGATGGGCCTGCTTGGCAGCGTCCAGCTCCTGACGCATCTCCCAGATCTGCCGATGGATCTCCTCTCCGGCGGTAAGAGGAGGAGCTGGGCGAGGGGAGCGCAGGGATGGCATCGAATCATGGTGGGAGGACACTGGGGAGGGGGTCCGGGCTCATCGAGATCTGGATGGACCCTTATCGTAGCCGCCTCGCGGGACTGGTTTGTCCCCTCTAGGTCGATGTGGGGGGTCCGCGGCTTCGTGCGGACCGGAGGAGGAAGTTGCTGGCGAAGAAGGAATCGCGGCCTCCTTATGAAGGTGCAGAGCGGGAGGAGATGTGAAGCGCTCTTGGACCAGGTGGGTCAGGGCCTAGACTTGCTGGACCAGCAAGGCAAACTAGTCTTGGGTCACCGGGATGGCTGGCAGCGACGGGGTTTCAATTGGCGGAGGCTGTGGCGCTGCACTGCTCACTGAATCAGGTCTCCGAGAAGCGGCCTGGTCTTGGGCTTCAGAGGTTGCTCTTCTCCGGTTGGCCATTAGAGAGGATCTACTTTAGATTGAGATCCTTATCACCTTTCTTCAAGTTTTAATGGGACTTGAGGCCCTTCCTCTAGCGCCAATCTATTGTCGCCGGGATCCGTCCTCCAACTCGGACGCAGTCGGTCTCCTGGGGAGGACCTGCACAGAAGTCCTCGCGCGAGAGGCGTTAGGGGTGGCCCTCCGCTGAAGACCCTCCGATGCTCAAGTCAGTGGGGGGAATCGACGATCAACAGAAAACGAGGAGATGGATCTCTCTGGGGAGTCTCTCCAGGGGCGGCCGATCGGGAGTTCTAGAGAGAGGAGCATCGACGAGCAGCTGGGGAGAGTGGGAGAGTGAGAGTGAGCACATACCTGAGGAAATCTGGGAGTGTCATATTTATAGGTTGTCACCTGGATCTTGAGCATTTTCTAGAAGGTTCGAAGGTTGTTAGGATACGGAAATGGCTCGAATCAGGCCGTTGTGGGGCCGTTGGGATCCGTATCTTATTTGTTAAGGGATCGATGGCTAGGAGAGCTCCTTGATGGCTTGGGATCTGGTAGGTACGTAGGTCCCGAGTAGCCGTATTAGGTTCTAGGCCACTCTTCAACATAATGCTTTGCCTGAGATTCTGTTACGATAGGCCTAGGCTCTCCTGCGCCAGGTTCCGCGGGGTGAGTATCGGATCATGGATTGCTCGGGAAAGACGAGCTATAGAGAAAGCCGAGCTATGGAGAAGGCCGAGCTATGGAAGCTCGGGGAGAGTCGAGCTATGGAAGCCCGGAGAAGACGAGCTATGGGAGCTCGGGGGAGCCGAGCTGCAGGAAGCTCGGGGAAGCCGAGCTATGGGAGCTCGGGGGAGCCGAGCTACGGGAAGCCCGGAGAAGACGAGCTATGGGGGCTTGGGGGAGCCGAGCTGCGGGAAGCTCGGGGAAGCCGAGCTATGGGAGCTCGGGGGAGCCGAGCTACGGGAAGCTCGGGGAAGCTGAGCTATGGGAGCTCGGGGGAGCCGAGCTACGGAGAAGGCCATGCTATGGAAGCTCGGGGAGAGTCAAGCTATGGAAGCCCGGAGAAGCCGAGCTACGGGAAGCTCGGGGAAGCCGGGCTACGGGAAGCTCGGGGGAAACGAGCTATGGTGTTGGCCCAGATGGCAACCCAAGAGGGGGGGGGGGTGAATTGGGTTCTTAAAATTTTAAGACTTTTTGGAATGTTTTAAACAAATTAACTTAAGATGTGCAAGTGAGAGAAATTAACTTATAAGCAATGCACAAACAGAAATATAAGAGAGATAGAGTGAGAGACAAATGAGCACGGCAAACACAAGAAGATTTTATAGTGGTTCGGTGCAACCAGCACCTACGTCCACTCCCAAGATTCACTTGGGTCCACACTATAATCTCCCAAGATTACAGCCGAGTTGTTTTACAAGCTCACAACTCAAACTTGTTGTTTTCCCTGGCGCACAACGAACCCAGCTGGTTTTCAAAGGCTCACCAGCACAAAAACCTTAAACCCCAAGCTTAACCAAGCTTGAACTGAGGTAAGACTACCTCCTCTAGTTCAATCCCCCAGATTGAACTAGTCACAAAGAATAGAAATATGTTTGTTTTGTTACAATGGCTCCTTAATGAGCAGATTAACAAAAGTAAGAATAGAGTTTAGATAAGCCTGATTTGTAGTTTGGTTGGCTTTGAGCTTTTCTTCTTTTCTTCAACTCTTTTGAAGTGTAGAACCAGGCCTCAGCTTGGATTCTTCATGGAAGATGTGTTGGAGTTGATTTGAGCTTTTCCTTTTTTCTTTGAGTGGTGGAAATCACTTGAGATGCACTTGGATTTCTTCTGAAGCTTCCTTGGATAGTAGAGCATGAGCACAGAAGGAGCTTCCTTTGATTTCACACTCTTTCTTTCACTCTATTTTGAATCACGGATTTTTTCAGCTAATGCTCTGTTTTTTCAATTTTTTCTTTCTTTTTCTTTGAAATAAATATCTCTCTCTATTATTCTCTTTGATTTGAAAACAGCTTCTCTATTTATAGATTCTGTAAGAATATAGCCGTTAGAGACAAAGAAAAATAGCCGTTAATCAAAAAACTTACCGTTGGAGCTGAGTTGGCATCCGTAAAAATTTCGCCAAGATTTGCTGGAGTCGACTCATGCTTTTCCCGAGTCGGCTCAAGCTCGTGATACTTAAAATAGAAATGTTTAGAAAGTCATGGGGTCGACTCACCAAAAGTAAAGTGTCGACTCCTGAAAGTCGGGGGTCGACTCATGAAAAGTTGGGGTCGACTCGCGAAGTGCTCAGAAAAACACACTTCTAGTGTCTGAGCGGAGTCGACTCGAACAGTCATGGAGTCGGCTCGACAGAATCAGGGGTCGACTCGGCAAATTTCGTGGGTCAACTCGAGACAGATGCACATTTATGTACACTGTGTGGAGTCGACTATGAAACTCAAGAGTCAACTCCGGAACGTATCAAAAATCAGAAACTTTTCTGATTGATATTAAAATCGTTCCAGATTCATTTTAATTCATTGTTTTGACTTGAATTAAATAAAATTGACATTAAGAATTAATTCAAGAACTATTCCAAAAACTCATTGAATAAAACATGAATTATAAAATTTCTTTTTGAAAGTCTAAACATTGAGCTTAAAGTTATTTTCAAAAATGATTAAAGTCAAACTTTAACTTTCTCATTGATTGTTCAAAATAAATTTATTGCTCATTTAAATAAACTCATTATATCTTTTAATGAACTCAATGGCTTTTAGTAATCATCAAAATCAAAAGGATTGGGGCAGATAATTTTTCGATAATCTTCCAACATATGGAAGCTCGGGGAAGCCGAGTTATGGGAAGCTCGGGGGAGACGAGCTATGGGAGCTCGGGGGAGCCGAGCTGCAGGAAGTTCGGAGAAGCCGAGCTATGGGAAGCTCGAGGACATCATGGCGGGCGGAGGGATGGGGTCGGTCTTAGCCTCCTCGCACGAATATTGATGCAACGATGATTTTACTCCCCAACAGTTCTGAAAAAAAAAATCATTCGGGATGCCAAATTTAAAAGAAATCATCGATGGTCTCTCAGCAAGCGATTTATGGCGGTATGATAGAAATATTTTAAAAAAATTTTAATGTAAAAAAGATTTATTTTAAAATTATTTATTATAAAATTAATTTTGATAAGATATATGCACTCATATGTTGAGTTCAGCTGCCACCGTATTATAAGAAATTAAGATAAAAAGACTCTTAATCTGAATTGAGGTGTTCTAAAAAAATGATTTCAAAATAGTACTTATACTCGCCCATATTTAAGAACTTTTTGAGGGACTTCCGTGATAGAGTGCAACAATATGGGGTGTATTTTTTTTTTTTTTAACAAAAAGGAGGAAGAGTGGCTTTAGTTGTAGATCTGAGTTTTCTCAAATTCTGATTTAAGTTTTTCAGATTGATCATCAAATAGAACTTTGAGTTGCTTTAGTTGTAGATCTGAGAAACCGGCAAAAGATGATGAAGCTTGATCAAATAATGGAGCGGGGGCTGGAACAGGGGCAGAAGTAGAAGGGCTCGGAGGTGCAGGTGAAGGATGTCTGACTGAAGGTCATAGCCTCAACATCTGTAGCTCTCTCTTCTATCAGTCCTTTCCTCTCCCATTTTCCATTTTTCTTAATAAAACCCATTCGATGAATGGTGGCCAAGCTATAAAAGTCTGTATGTCTCAGATTCCTCATTGGCTCATTGTCAGAAATCACAACTCCTTGACTCAGAAAAATCTTGGTGAGAATCATTCCATAGGGCAGGCTAGACTTCCTTTTTCCTCCACAGTCTGCAATGTACCAAAGTATCATACTGGGAAGGTTTATAGGTTTGCCCGTGACAATGGCATCCATCACAAAGATATCTCTTTCCGATACATAATCAAATCTTCCTATCTTTGGAAAGAGTATCCTACTGCAAATGTTACGTAATAATCTTAGTTCTAATGAAAGTTGGTTGGCAAAAACTTCTTCAAATCCGACAACATCCCGATTTAATAATCTAGCAAGAGCGGGACTGCGGTCTTCAGAAGAAAAAGTAGCAGTGCCAGAAAGGGGTAAATCCAAAAGTCTCGATAGAAGCTCCACTGTCACAGAGATCCTATGTCCTCTTACAGTGCTAACAAGGCCGTTATCACCTCTAGACAAATTTTGTAGAACTCCTTTACTAGAGAGGGATAAGTGGGGCAATCCAGTGAACATATTTTCTCCCACCCCATCTCTATCAATTGTCTCCCAACTAGAAAACCCTCTGCTTCAAAAAGCTCAAAATCCACCTTTCTACCCATTGTTATGATTCTATCTGCTAAACGATCTACCTGGGAAGTAGTAGCAGCAGGAGAAGCACTGGGGGTTGAAGATGACGAAGTGGAATCCGTGCTTGGAGAAGGCTCACGCACCGGACGCCTCACCGTCTTCCTCACGGCCCTCTTCCGCTTCACACCGCCCGCAGCAAGACTAGAACCTCTAGTTTTGGGTGCCATTGGTCGATTGGAAGTAATAATCAGGGATTTTGGAAGTTTGGAAGGTCTGAAGATATTGTGGAGAGAGTATTTTGAGAGATTAGAAAGTTTGAAATAAACGGCGAGTCGACTCTGCCCTAGATAAATCAACCTGGGACCACTTCGAGTCGGCTTGCGCAAAGTCAGGGGTCGACTCCGGACAGTCACAGAAAACCATCCCGACTTGGAGTCGACTCGCGCCGAGGAGGGGTCGACCCGAGAGTTTCAGTCGAAACCAGGAGTCGACTCCGATACGCACCGAGTCGGCTCCGAGACCATTTCAGAGCAAAAACATGAAATTTCTGAAATGTATCCGAAATTTGATCATGAAAATTGATAAAATAATCATTGAATATGAGTGGATCAATTAGATATGAATTCTAGATAAGATTTCCTTAAAGATCAAAGATTTGAAGGAATCTTAGATAAAATTTCCTTAGGGGTTTCAAATTCATTCTAATGGATCACAAATCCCTAACTCTCCTCTAAGATAACAGAATCTCTCTTCATTTAAAGGTTTTGTAAATATGTCAGCTAATTATTCTTCAGTGTTAACATATTCAAGACAAATTTCATTATTTGCTACATGTTCTCTTATAAAGTGATATCTAATTTCTATGTGTTTTGTCCTTGAATGTTGAATTGGATTCTTTGTTAGATTAATTGCACTAGTGTTATCACATTTTATAGGTGTTTTATCAAGTGTGATACCATAGTCTTCAAGTTGTCGCTTAATCCATAGGATCCGATTATACCTCGATAATATTTTTGATCAACCTTCTTACCTTCTTCATCTTTGTCCAGCTTGCATGAAGGACTCATTGGTGTTCCGAGATGTTTAATTGATTCCATACCAAACTTCTTTAGGATTTATCTTGTGTATTTTGTTTGGTTGATGAAGATTCTCTCTTTGCTTTGTTTGATTTGGAGTCCAAGGAAGAAGTTGAGTTCTCCCATCATGCTCATTTCAAATTCTCCCTGCATCAACTTAGCAAACTCTTGACATAGAGAATTGTTAGTAGCACCGAAAATGATGTCATCAACATATATTTGAACTACTAATAACTCTTTACTGTTTCTTTTCAAAAATAAGGTTTTATCAACATTTCCTCTTGTAAAATCATTTTCAATTAAGAATTTACTTAATCTATCATACCAAGCTCTAGGTGCTTGTTTCAAACCATATAAAGCTTTGTGCAATTTAAAAACGTGATTTGAAAATTCATGATCTTCAAAACCTGGTGGTTGTTCTACATAAACTTCTTCATTTATAAATCCATTTAAAAATGCACTTTTTACATCCATTTGAAATAAGTTAAAATTCATATGACATGCAAATGCAAGTAATAGCCTAATGGCTTCTAATCTAGCTACAGGCGCAAAGGTTTCATCAAAATCAATACCTTCTTCTTGATTATATCCTTTTGCAACCAATCTAGCCTTGTATCTAATTACTATGCCATTTTCATCTAGTTTATTTCTAAAAACCCATTTTGATTCTATAACTGAATGATTTTTAGGTCTTTCAACTAAAGTCCATACATTATTTCTTGTAAATTGATTTAATTCTTCTTGCATTGCTAACATCCAATTATTATCTTTTTCAGCTTCTTCAATAGTTTTAGGTTCAATTTGTGAAACAAATGCAAGATGATTACTAATGTTTCTCATGGATGATCTAGTTCTTATTCCTTGAGATGGATCACCTATAATCAATTCCTTAGGATGAATATAAGCATATCTCTAATCCCTAGGTAGATCTACATCATTATGATTAGCGTTAGTATCATCATCCTTAGGTGAATCATTATCTTTAGTGTCTTGCTCATGATCTGAAGATACTTCAATATTAAGTTTTTCAAGATCTTTTTCAATTATGTTTGTATCTTCCTCATCATCAAGCTTTTCAGAACTAGATGTTAAAGACTCATCGAAAACTATATGAATTGATTCTTCAACAACTAAGGTTTTCTTGTTAAATACTCTATATGCTTTACTAGTTGTTGAGTATCCTAAGAATATTCCTTCATCAGATTTAGCATCAAATTTTCCTAAATTATTTTTACCATTATTATGAATAAAACATTTACATCCAAATGCATGAAAGTATTTTATATTGGGTTTTCTTTCATTCCATAATTCATAAGGTGTTTTCTTTAAGATTGGTCTTATTAGGGCTCGATTTAAGATGTAGCATGCTGTGTTAATAGCTTCCGCCCAAAAGTACTTTGGTAGGTTACTTTCTCATAGCATGGTACGGGCCATATCTTCTAGAGTCCTATTTTTCCTTTCAACTACACCATTTTGTTATGGGGTCCTAGGTGCTGAAAAATTATGATTAATTCCATTTTCATTGCAAAAACTTTCAAATAAGTGATTTTCAAATTCTGTTCCATGATCACTTCAGACACTATGGTAGTGTTTTTCTCATTTGTTACTTTCTTGAAGAATTTCATGAATATCGAGAAAGTCTCATCTTTGTGAGCTAAAAACATTACCCAAGTGAATCTAGAGTAATCATCTACTATCACAAGACCATATTTCTTTCCTCCTAGACTTGTGGTTCTAGTTGGTCCAAAAATGTCCATGTGAAGTAGCTCTAATGGCCTAGAAGTTAAAACAATGTTTTTAGATTTGAAAGAACTTCTGGTTTGTTTTTCAAATTGACATGCATCACATATTTTGTTGTTTTCAAAAACTAGTTTAGGTAAGCCTTTAACTAGATCCATTTTAATTAATTTTGAAATAAGGTGTGTGCTTGCATGACCTAATCTACGATGCCACAACCAACTAATTTCATTTATATTAGCATTGTCAGCAATCAAGCAATGATCACTCAAGGATAATTTTTCTAGATCAACCAAGTAAACATTGTCATGTCTATAACTAGTAAAAATAATGCTATTATCAATAGAATTAGTTACAGTGCATATTGAAGATTTAAATGAAACATTAAAGTTTTTATCACATAATTGGCTTATACTAATTAGATTATGCTTCAAACCATCAACATAAAGTACATTATCAATGAATGTAGATGGAGTTATACAACTTTACCAAGGCCCATAATTTGACCTTTACCGTTATCGCCAAACGTACCAACTCCACCTTTCTTTTCTTCCAGGGTGATGAATTCATCTTTGTCACCCGTCATATGTCTTGAGCAGCCACTATCAAGGTACCACTTTCTTTTGATCTTTTGGCTACAAGACATTCCTGCAACATAATTTAAACTTTATGTTTAGGTACCCAAGCTTTCTTGGGTCCTTCATGGTTAGTAGCAATAAAAATTGTTCCTTTCGGAACCCAAATTTTCTTTCCTTTAGTATTTAATTTTTCATTATTACTTATTGTTTTGCACTCAAAAGATTTATGTCCTTTTTGATTACATTTAAAACAAGTAATATTACTTTGGTTAGCTTTTACAAAAATATTTTTCAATGATTTTTATTTTCTAAATGTGTTATACCCTAAACCTGCTTTGTCAAAAACTGCTTTTTGACTATCTAAAATCATATTTAGTTTAGTTGAGCTTAGAGTAAATTTCTCAACAATGTCTTTATACTTTTTAACGTCTTTCTTTAGAAAATCATTTTCATTAGAGATTGATTCTTTCTCTTTAATTAGATTTTCATTCTCAGATTTAATCAAATCAATCTTATGAGCAAAATCATTCTTTTCATTAAGAAATGTTTCTTTTAAATCTTTAACTACAAGATTTAATTCATTTTTCTCTTTAATTAAATTTAAGTTTTCAGTTTTCAAAGATTTGTGTTTCTTTTTTAAAGCCTTGAAATCAATCATCAATTCATTAAATGCTTCAAACATTTCATCAAAAGTAAATTCATCATCGGGGGTTTCGGTACTTACCTCTTCGTTGTCGTCCGCCATGAAGCAAACATTTGCAACTTCTTTTTCTTCTTCTTCTTCGGAAGAAGACTCTTCACTGTCAGTCCAAGTTGCCATGTAGGCCTTTTTCTTTTTCTTATAGGCCTTCTTAAGTAAAGGACAGTCATATCTAAAATGCCCACTGTCAGTCTAAGTTGCCATGTAGGCCTTTTTCTTTTTCTTATAGGCCTTCTTAAGTAAAGGAGAGTCATATCTAAAATGCCCTGGCTTTTTACATTCATAACATAGTAAGGGCTCTTTCTCTTTGTCCTTGTTCTTTTCCTTTTTCTTTTCCTTTTCTTTTTCTCCTTCCATTTTTGATCCAAATCTCTTCTTGTGGAAGGGCCTCCTTCTTTGCATAAACTTCTTGAATTTCCTTGCAAGGAGCGCTGTCTCATCATCATCATCCTCTTCATCATCGCTGCTGCATACTTCCTTTTCCGCAGCTTTGAGGGCGATGGTCTTCTTCTTTCTTGACTCATCCTCATTGACATGTTGTTTAACTTGAAGCTCATGAGTCATTAGCGAACCAAGAAGCTCTTCCAATGGTAGGATGTTCAGATCTTTGGCTTCTTGTATGGCTGTCACTTTGGCTTCCCAAGTCCTTGGAAGTGACCTAAGAATTTTGCGAACAAGCTCAGAGTTAGTATATACTTTTCCAAGACTTTTCAAACCATTCACAATATCAGTGAATCTAGTGAACATGCATGTGATGGTTTCATTTTGTTCCATGGTAAATAATTCATATTTATGAACCAAAATATTTATCTTTGATTCTTTTACTTGGTTTGTTCCTTCATGTGTTATTTCCAACCTATCCCAAATTTCTTTTGCGGAATTACATGTTGAGATTCGGTTGAATTCATTAGAATCTAAGGAATAATACAAAATGTTAATGGCTTTAGCATTTAATTGTGCCATTCTCCTATCATTATCATTCCAATCCCTTTCGGGCTTAGGAACAATAGTGCCATCAACTACGTGTGTGGGTGTACTAGGTCCATTTATTATTACTCCCCACAATTCATAGTCAGAAGCTTGAATGAATATTCTTACTCTAGCTTTCCAATATGAATAGTTGGTTCCATTAAATAAATGAGGTCTATTCGTAGAATGACCTTCAGCAAAACATGAACCACTTTGTGTTGCCATAAGGATCTTTAGCCCTTGATCGTGAGATCAAATTCTAAATGAGCACTTGCTCTGATAGCAATTGTTGGCCCAGATGGCAACCCAAGAGGGGGGGGGTGAATTGGGTTCTTAAAATTTTAAGACTTTTGGAATGTTTTAAACAAATTAACTCAAGATGTGCAAGTGAGAGAAATTAACTTATAAGCAATGCACAAACAGAAATATAAGAGAGATAGAGTGAGAGACAAATGAGCACGGCAAACACAAGAAGATTTTATAGTGGTTCGGTGCAACCAGCACCTACGTCCACTCCCAAGATTCACTTGGGTCCACACTATAATCTCCCAAGATTACAGCCGAGTTGTTTTACAAGCTCACAACTCAAACTTGTTGTTTTCCCGGGCGCACAACGAACCCAGCTGGTTTTCAAAGGCTCACCAGCACAAAAACCTTAAACCCCAAGCTTAACCAAGCTTGAACTGAGGTAAGACTACCTCCTCTAGTTCAATCCCCCAGATTGAACTAGTCACAAAGAATAGAAATATGTTTGTTTTGTTACAATGGCTCCTTAATGAGCAGATTAACAAAAGTAAGAATAGAGTTTAGATAAGCCTGATTTGCAGTTTGGTTGGCTTTGAGCTTTTCTTCTTTTCTTTAACTCTTTTGAAGTGTAGAACCAGGCCTCAGCTTGGATTCTTCACGGAAGATGTGTTGGAGTTGATTTGGGCTTTTCCTCTTTTCTTTGAGTGGTGGAAATCACTTGAGATGCACTTGGATTTCTTCTGAAGCTTCCTTGGATAGTAAAGCTTGAGCACAGAAGGAGCTTCCTTTGATTTTACACTCTTTCTTTCACTCTATTTTGAATCACGGATTTTTTCAGCTAACGCTCTGTTTTTCCGATTTTTTCTTTCTTTTTCTTTGAAATAAATATCTCTCTCTATTATTCTCTTTGATTTGAAAACAGCTTCTCTATTTATAGATTCTGCAAGAATATAGCTGTTAGAGACAAAGAAAAATAGCCGTTAATCAAAAAACTTACCGTTGGAGCTGAGTTGGCATCCGTAAAAATTCCGTCCAGATTTGCTGGAGTCGACTCATGCTTTTCCCGAGTCGGCTCGAGCTCGTGATACTTAAAATAGAAATGTTTAGAAAGTCATGGGGTCGACTCACCAAAAGTAAAGTATCGCCTCCTGAAAGTCGGGGGTCGACTCATGAAAAGTTGGGGTCGACTCGCGAAGTGCTCAGAAAAACACACTTCTGGTGTCTGAGCGGAGTCGACTCGAACAGTCATGGAGTCGGCTCGACAGAATCAGGGGTCGACTCGATAAATTTCATGGGTCAACTCGAGACAGATGTACATTTCTGTACACTATGTGGAGTCGACTCTGAAACTCAAGAGTCGGCTCCGGAACGTATCAAAAATCAGAAACTTTTCTGATTGATATTAAAATCGTTCCAGATTCATTTTAATTCATTGTTTTGACTTGAATTAAATAAATTGACATTAAGAATTAATTCAAGAACTATTCCAAAACCTCATTGAATAAAATATGAATTATAAAATTTCTTTTTGAAAGTCTAAACATTGAGCTTAAAGTTACTTTCAAAAATGATTAAAGTCAAACTTTAACTTTCTCATTGATTGTTCAAAATAAATTTATTGCTCATTTAAATAAACTCATTATATCTTTTAATGAACTCAATGGCTTTTAGTAATCATTAAAATCAAAAGGATTGGAGCAGATAATTTTTCGATAATCTTCCAACATATGGAAGCTCGGGGAAGCGGAGTTATGGGAAGCTCGGGGGAGACGAGCTATGGGAGCTCGGGGAGCCGAGCTGCAGGAAGTTCGGAGAAGCCGAGCTATGGGAAGCTCGAGGACATCATGGCGGGCGGAGGGATGGGGTCGGTCTTAGCCTCCTCGCACGAATATTGATGCAACGATGATTTTACTCCCCAACAGTTCTGAAAAAAAAATCATTCGGGATGCCAAATTTAAAAGAAATCATCGATGGTCTCTCAGCAAGCGATTTTATGGCGGTATGATAGAAATATTTTAAAAAATTTTTAATGTAAAAAAGATTTATTTTAAAGTTATTTATTATAAAATTAATTTTGATAAGATATATGCACTCATATGTTGAGTTCAGCTGCCGCCGTATTATAAGAAATTAAGATAAAAAGACTCTTAATCTGAATTGAGGTGTTCTAAAAAAATGATTTCAAAATAGTACTTATACTCGCCCATATTTAAGAACTTTTTGAGGGACTTCCGTGATAGAGTGCAGCAATATGGGGTGTATTTTTTTTTTTTTTTTTTTAAACAAAAAGGAGGAAGAGTGGCCTACATGGCATCTCGGGTGACCCTACGGATATTATTTCGAGGAAATTTTTTTTTCTTTTTCTGATGGTTATTCGTGTAAGTAGCTCATATTTCGATATTCTTTTAAGAAAACGGTCACGTAATGGCTACGATGCACGCTTCTACATGGGAAAATGGTGCTGCGCGATCGACGTCACGTTCTCCTTGTCACACCAAAAGGCTCGGCAAGCATCCCCGCGAATTGGCCGGCAACGCGATGGCCGATGGGACCACCGTTCCCACGATATAGAACGCGGCACGTCTCTCGTTCACTTGCAAGGAAATCTTCACGCCGTCCAATAAAGCGCGGGCCACACTGTTTATATGTCGGAGGAGTGACTGGATGGAGCCTCGCCATTTACAGCCATATGATCCTTGATATGACTGATCCCAGCGCCGTCAGCAAAGGCAACGGTGATCACTATCGTTTCCCCCATCTTCGGCACCCCCTCGAGGTCGGGAGCGGGAAAATCATACCTTAACCCCGGGGCCTCTACCGGCCCCGGGGCGCATCCTCATTTCCCCATTCCCGGCACCCCCTCGGGGTCGGGAGCGGGAAATCATACCTTAACCCCGGGGCCTCTACCGGCCTCGGGGTGGACGGTCATTTCCCCACCTCCGGCACCCCCTCGGGGTCGGAAGCGGGAAATCATACCTTAACCCCGGGGCCTCTACCGGCCTCGGGGTGGACGGTCATTTCCCCACCTCCGGCACCCCCTCGGGGTCGGGAGCGGGGAAATCATACCTTAACCCCGGGGCCTCTACCGGCCTCGGGGTGGACGGTCATTTCCCCACCTCCGGCACCCCCTCGGGGTCGGGAGCGGGGAAATCATACCTTAACCCCGGGGCCTCTACCGGCCTCGGGGTGGACGATCATTTCCCCACCTCCGGCACCCCCTCGGGGTCGGGAGCGGGGAAATCATACCTTAACCCCGGGGCCTCTACCGGCCTCGGGGTGGACGGTCATTTCCCCACCTCCGGCACCCCCTCGGGGTCGGGAGCGGGGAAATCATACCTTAACCCCGGGGCCTCTACCGGCCTCGGGGTGGACGGTCATTTCCCCACCTCCGGCACCCCTCGGGGTCGGGAGCGGGGAAATCATACCTTAACCCCGGGGCCTCTACCGGCCTCGGGGTGGACGGTCATTTCCCCACCTCCGGCACCCCCTCGGGGTCGGGAGCGGGGAAATCATACCTTAACCCCGGGGCCTCTACCGGCCTCGGGGTGGACGGTCATTTCCCCACCTCCGGCACCCCCTCGGGGTCGGGAGCGGGGAAATCATACCTTAACCCCGGGGCCTCTACCGGCCTCGGGGTGGACGGTCATTTCCCCACCTCCGGCACCCCCTCGGGGTCGGGAGCGGGGAAATCATACCTTAACCCCGGGGCCTCTACCGGCCTCGGGGTGGACGGTCATTTCCCCACCTCCGGCACCCCCTCGGGGTCGGGGTGGGGTCGTCGTTTCCTTAAACCCAGGGCCCCTACTGGCCTCAGGGTGCATGGTCAACATGCTATTCAACCGCCAAAGAAAACAGCAACTGTCAGCAAGTACGGTGCTCACGCATGATCTCCGGCACATGGCTGTGCCCTGCCGTAGTACCATTTCGTACTCCGGTAAAATGTGCCCCGGTACGGGGGTCATGTCTCATAACGATGTTTGGCGCATTGCACGCCTCTATGCGCCACTATGCCTTACTAGGGTGTACGACTCGCCGCCTCTAGCAATAGGAGCCCAGCCACGTCCATCAAGAACAGTACAAAAGAAAGGTCTTCCGAAGCTGCACATGACGGGGTTTAGACAGGTAAAAAAAAGAAGGAACGTATTCGGGAGGGAGGCCGGATCCAATGGGGGGGTTTCTTTTTTAGAGCTTTCTTCCTCCCTGCTCAAAACCCTAACTGCCTCAGCTTCTCTTGGCGGGGGGTGGTTCTTTGTCTGGACCCAAGCCACTGACTTGATCGTCGGAGGGTCCCCACCGGTGCCACCGGTCCTCGGGGACTTTTCTTGCAGGACTTCCCGGAGCGAGACGTCCGTTTTCCCCGACGTTTGAAGAAGGTGACTTGGCGTCATCAATCCTAATCATTCGGATACGATCGGGAGAGATGCAAAGACGACGTGGAGTTTGGACCCGGATCGATGTCCCTTCGGCTGGGGATTGAATGGGAGGGTGCGGCAACGCATGGCCTGTTGGAAAAAATATATTTGATTTTAAACATTTCTATCTAAAAATTGCTAAAAATTTTAATCTAAAATTTTAAATATATAAAAAATTTAAAATAAAAAAAATTATGCATAGATCGAGGCGTGTTAAATACTGCCTTAAGGACTAGTTTTGCTTCTTTATACAGTTTGTAGGCGATCTATTCCTAAGGTACAACGATCCAATTCAATCCGAACCTTCTATCATGATCACGATTGTGTATATGTGCAACTCAATAACTCCTTCAAATGATAAAAAATAATAGTAAATATAAAATAAATAAATAAATAAATTTTAAAGAAAAGATAAGATAGCCTTTCTTTTTTTCAGCGAACTTTTGAGACACATACGCTGATTTCTTCTTGTAGTATCCGGTTCATGTGAACCAGGTTCAGGACTTGGTCCTGTGCTGTCCGACACTTCGCTCTTAGCGAAGCGCTTCGTTTTCCCGGACCCCTTAAACCGAAGCGTTACGCAGGGGATTAAATATGTGATGGGGAGAGACTCCCTCCATCATCCTAGCTTCCGTCTCCTTCAGGTATTCTTCTGGCCTCTGGAGAGAGAGAGAGAGAGAAAGAGAGAGAGAGAGAGAGTGAGAGACAGAGAGAAGAGAATGAGAGCGAGAGAGGGGGGACCGCCGATCCTTGGTTCAGGCTTGGCGGCGTGCTCGCCGCCTCGTCGGGCCTGAGCTTCGGCCGGCGACCCCGCCGGCACCGGGGGAGGTGTCCGGCGGGTTGGTGGTGGAGAGAGAGAAGAGAGAGAGGGCCAATCGGCCCCTCTCGTGCTGTGACGGAAGCCGGTTCCGTTGACTGGTTCGGGCCCGGCGGCGTGCTCGCTGCCTCGCCGGGCCTGAGCTCCGGTCTGCCACCTCCATCGGTGCCGGGCGTGCGTCCGGTGGAGGTCCGGCCGGCCAAGGTGGCCGGCCGTGCCACCGGCAGTATTGTGCCGTGCGGATTGTGAGAGAGAAATAGGGAGATAAGAGAGAAATTGAGAGAGAGGTGAGGATAAGGGTGGCTGGCCGCGGCGGCGGCCGGCTCTGGCCCAGCCACCGGCGACCGGGGGCCGCCCTCAATTTGGCCGGCGGCGGCCCTGGCCGCCGGCGTGGAACCTGTCCCCTGTTTCGGTGAAACAGGGGATCGGGGTTGATTAGGATGAATTGGGCCGGCTGGGCCGGCCGGTTCAGGGCCTGTTGGGCGGTTACTGGATCCCTTTTGGGGAGGGATTTTGGGCCCTATATTGGGCCGAAAAATGAGAAATAATTATATGGCTAGAATCTGAGTTAATTCTAGTTTTTTGGGATAATTTTTACTTTCCCAATTGGGTGTGTATAGCGGGAGATATTCGAGCCCAAAGTTGGGCCCGTGAACTAGTCTGTGTAGAATTCTAAGGGTCATTTTAATATCCTTATTCTAATAAATTAATTGTGTAAAATGATCCCGTAGGTGCTCAGACATCTGACTAGCTGATATATACCTGTTGGATTGCGTACTGAGGTAAGTAAGCTAGTTATCAGTATTTAATAAATTATTTTATTTATTATATGAATATTTAAATTATGAAGTATATTGTGACATGAAGAATTGTTATGGATATTGGCTAAATTGTAAGTAGATGAATATTATGTGTTGGCTCAGATGACAACCCAAGAGGGGGGGGGGGTGAATTGGGTTCTTTAAAAATTTAGCCTTTTAAAATAGTTTGCTTAAGAAGAATGAAAGCAAATGCAATGTAAATACAAAGTGCAGTGAATAAAACAGAGATAGAGATAGAGTCAATGGAAGCACGGCAAACACAAAGATTTTATAGTGGTTCGGTGTATCCAACACCTACGTCCACTCCCAAGATTCACTTGGGTCCACACTATAATCTTCCTTGATTACAGCCGAGTTGTTTTACAAGCTCACAACTCAAACTTGTTGTTTTCCCGGGATCACAACGAACCCAGCTGGTTTTCGGGCTCACCAGCACAAAAACCCTAACACAAGCTATACCAAGCTTGTACCGAGGTAAGACTACCTCCACTAGTTCAATCCCCCAGATTGAACTAGACACAAATAATAGAAATATGTTTTTCAAGTACACAGCTCCTCAATGAGCAGATAATCAAATAAAGAACAAAGTTTAGAAAAGCCTGATTTGCAGTTGGTTGGCTTTTGAGCTTTTCTTCTTTTCTTCTTTTCCTCAACTCCTTTGAAGTGTAGAATCGGGCCTCAGCTCGGATTCTTCACGGATGAACGTTGGAGTTGATTTGAGCTTTTTCTTCCTTTCTTTGAATGTTGAAAATCTTTTGA
The DNA here is from genome assembly GCA_900491605.1 of Calamus simplicifolius. Taxonomy (NCBI): domain Eukaryota; kingdom Viridiplantae; phylum Streptophyta; class Magnoliopsida; order Arecales; family Arecaceae; genus Calamus; species Calamus simplicifolius. The sequence goes on along the minus strand of UESW01004059.1, from coordinate 518,180 downwards.
TTTGCTCTTGAATAGCTCTTGGATTTTCTTCTGAAGCTTTCTTGGATTGTTGAACTTGAGCACAGACGAAGCTTCCTTTGATTTCACACTTTTCTTTCACTCTATTTTGAATCACGGATTTTTTCAAATGAATGCTCTGTTTTTCCGATTTTTTCTTTTTCTCTCTTGATGAATATCTCTCTATTTGTATATCTTTGATTTGAAAACGGCTTCTCTATTTATAGATTCTGCAAAAATATAGCCGTTAGAAACAAAGAAAATAGCCGTTAATTAAAAATCTTACCGTTGACGCTGAGTTGGCATTCAGAAAAATCTCGCCCAGATTTGTTGGAGTCGACTCCTGCTTTCCGCGAGTCGGCTCGAAGACGCGATACCAAAAATAGAAATATTCAGAAAGTAAAGGGTCGACTCATCAAAAATAAGTGTCGACTCCTGACAGTCGGGGGTCGACTCATGAAAAGTTGGGGTCGACTCGCGAAGTGCTCAGAAAAACACACCTCTGGTGTCTGAGCGGAGTCGACTCACACAGTCATGGAGTCGGCTCGACAGAATCGGGGGTCGACTCTTGAAATCACAGGGGTCGACTCGAGAAATCAGGAATCTCTGTATACTGAGTGGAGTCGACTCTGAAACTCTAGAGTCGGCTCCGGAACGTATCAAAAATCAGAGAATTTTCTGATTGACTTGAAATTCGTTCCAGATTCATTTTAAATCAATTTTTTGACTTGAATACAATAAAATTGTCATTAGGAATCAATTCAAGAAATGTTCCAAAAACTCATTGATTGAAATATGAAGTATAAAAATTTCTTTTTGAAAGCTTAAACATGGAGCTTGAAGTTACTTTCAAATTGATTAAAGTCATACTTAACATACTCATTGATTGTTCTAAATAAATTCATTGCTCATGTAAATAAACTCATTGCATCTTTTAATATACTCATGGCTTTTGGTAATCATCAAAATCAATAAGATTGGGGCAACAATTTCTCAACAATCTCCCCCTTTTTGATGATGACAAAAACATTGAGTTTATGCATGATTGATTAAAGAATTTATTTTATTTTCATAGTTAGGCTTAGGCTCCCCCTGAATGAGGTAGCTCCCCCTATGAAACTCAAATAAATATCCCATTCATTCAATTATTTATCTCATTCATTCAATCATTTTAATATCATTTGATTAATTAATTTCTCCCATATGCATATACAGTTATAAAACTCTCTCCCCTTTTTTGTTATCAACAAAAAGGTAGAGAAGCATCAAACATAATCATTCATTCATTCAAGATATGTTTTAACAAAATCTGAGATTCATTGATAATAGGAGAAGTACATTAAACTCAGATTACATTGAGCATTCAAAACAACTTTTCATTACATCAATGTATCAAAATGTAAAACATAATATGAACTTCATTACATTGCAAAGACTAAGCATCTAATACATCAAAAGTGAGTCCTTACAATCCTAGTTAAGTGATCTATAATATTTTTCATTCCATCTGTTTGAATCTTAACATATCCTTCAGTCTTTCATCACAAAAGTGCAAGCAGTCAAATTTTGTCTTGGAGTTCAGCATTGCATTTTGCATAGGTTTCACCATCTCCACAGATGTCTTTAAGTTCTTCAAAATATTCTTTAGGTCTCCACTTAAAGACTCAGATGAAGTGCTAAGAGTTGATTCAATCTTGGTGATCCGATCATCTAAAGAGTAAAGAGTTTCTTTAAGATTCATAAATTTGTTTTCAAACTCTGATTTCAATTTATCTGCCTGATCATCAAGAAGACCTTTAAGCTGCCTTAACTGAAGTTCTGAGAAACCGACAGATGAAGATGATGATGATCAACCATCGGAGCAGGGGAAGGGACTGGAGCAGGAATAGGAGAGCTCGGAGGTGCAGGCGAAGAATGTCTAACTGACGGTCCCGGTGCCTCAATGTCCGCGGCTCTATCTTCCATCATACCTTTCCTTTCCCATCTGCCATTCTTCTTCACAAAACCCATTCTATGTATAGTGGCCAAACTATAGTAATCGGTGTGTCTTAAGTTCCTCATTGGCTCACTATCTGAATGACAATCCCTTGGCTTTGAAATTTTAGTAAGAATCATGCCGTAGGGTAAACTGGATTTTCTCTTACCTCCACAATCAGCAATGTACCATAATATCATGCTTGGAAGGTTAATGGGTTTACCAGTTACTATTGCATCCATTACAAAATATCTCTTTCAGAAACATAATCAAATCTCCCAATCTTGGGGAATAGGATTCTACTACAAATGTTGTGGAGAAGTCTCAATTCTAAGGATAATTGATTAGCAAAGACTTCTTCAAAACCAACAATCTCCCTGTTAAGCAGTCTAGATAGAGCTGGGCTTCTATCTTCAGAAGAAAAAGTAGATGTACCGACACTGGAAGATCCAACAATCTTGAAAGCAAATCCACTGTCACTGAAATTCTATTTCCTCTAATGAATGCTTACAAGTCCATTGTCTCCTCTAGATAGATTCTTATAAAATTCCTTGACTAGGGCTGGGTAGGTAGGACAATCTAAAGAACAAATCTTTTCCCAACCCATTTCAATCAACTGCCTCCCCACAAGAAATCCTTCGGCCTCAAATAATTCAAAATCACTTTCCTCCCGGTGTTATCACTCTATCGGCAAGTCTATCTACCTGAGATGGAGCCGTAGAGGGAGAAGCACTAGGAGTGAAGAAGATGAGGTTGAATCCAAGCTCGGTGAAGGTTCACGAACGGGACGCCTCACGTCTTCCTCACCGCCCTCTTCCTTTTCACTCCGGCCGCACCAAGGTTAGATCCACGGGTTTTAGGGGCCATTTGATCTATTGGAAGGGTTAATCAGGGATTTCTGAGGATTTGGAAGGTCAGGAAAAATTTTGGAGAGAGTATTTGAGGATTGAGATGATAGAAATGAACGGCGAGTCGACTCTGCCCTAGATAAATCGACCTGGGACCACTTCGAGTCGGCTCCCGCAAAGCGAGGGGTCGACTCCGGTAGTCACAGAAAACTATCCCGAAGTGGAGTCGACTCGCGCAGAGAAGGGGTCGACTCTAGAGTTTCAGTAGAAACATGGAGTCGACTCCGATACTCACCGAGTCGGCTCCGAGACCATTTCAGAGCAAAAAAACATAAAGTTTCAGATAATCTGAAATGTGTCCGGATAATGATCATAAAAATTGATAAAATAATCATTGGATTTTAATAGATCAATTAGATATGAATTCTAGATAAGATTTCCTTAAAGATCAAGGATTTGAAAGAATTTTAGATAAAATTTCCTTAGGGGTTTCAAATTCATTCTAATGGATCACAAATCCCTAACTCTCCTCTAAGATAACAGAATCTTTCTTCACTCAAGGGTTTTGTAAATATATCAGCTAATTGATCTTCAGTATTAACATAATCAAGACATATTTCATTATTGCAACATGTTCTCTTATAAAATGATATCTAATTTCTATGTGTTTAGTTCTAGAATGTTGAATTGGATTTTTGTTAGATTAATTGCACTTGTGTTATCACATTTATAGGTGTTTTATCAAGTGTGATACCATAGTCTTCAAGTTGTCGCTTAATCCATAGGATTTGAGCACAGCAACTTCCAGCTGCAACATATTCAGCTTCAGTAGTTGATAATGCAACTGAATTTTGCTTTTTGCTAAACCATGAGATTAAGTTACTTCCTAAGAATTGGCATGCACCACTTGTGCTTTTTCTATCTAACTTACATCCAGCATAATCAGAATCAGTATATGCAATTAAGTTCAATGTTGAGTCTCTAGAATACCATAAACCTACATTTTTTGTTCCACTTAAGTATCTTAGTATTCTTTTAACAGCAATTAAATGTGATTCTTTAGGTTCAGACTGAAATCTAGCACATAAGCAAACAGCAAACATTATGTCTGGTCTACTTGCAGTTAAGTAAAGTAGGGATCCGATTATACCTCGATAATATTTTTGATCAACCTTCTTACCTTCTTCATCTTTGTCCAGCTTGCATGAAGGACTCATTGGTGTTCCGAGGGGTTTGATTGATTCCATACCAAACTTCTTTAGAATTTCTCTTGTGTACTTTGTTTGGTTGATAAAGATTCCCTCTTTGCTTTGTTTGATTTGGAGTCCAAGGAAGAAGTTGAGTTCTCCCATCATGCTCATTTCAAATTCACCCTGCATCAACTTAGCAAACTCTTGACATAGAAGATTGTTAGTAGCACCAAAAATGATATCATCAACATATATTTGAACTACTAATAAATCTTTACCTTTTCTTTTCAAAAATAATGTTTTATCAACATTTCCTCTTATAAAATCATTTTCAATTAAGAATTTACTTAATCTATCATACCAAGCTCTAGGTGCTTGTTTCAAACCATATAATGCTTTGTGCAATTTAAAAACGTGATTTGAAAATTCATGATCTTCAAAACCTGGTGGTTGTTCTACATATACTTCTTCATTTATAAATCCATTTAGAAAAGCACTTTTTACATCCATTTGAAATAAGTTAAAATTCATGTGACATGCAAATGCAAGTAATAGTCTAATGGCTTCTAATCTAGCTACTGGTGCAAAGGTTTCATCAAAATCAATACCTTCTTCTTGATTATATCCTTTTGCAACTAATCTAGCTTTGTTTCTAATTACTATGCCATTTTCATCTAGTTTATTTCTAAATATCCATTTTGATCCTATAACAGAATGATTTTTAGGTCTTTCTACTAATGTCCATACATTATTTCTAGTGAATTGATTTAATTCTTCTTGCATTGCTAACATCCAATTATTATCTTTTTCAGCTTCTTCAATAGTTTTAGGTTCAATTTGTGATACAAATGCAAGATGATTACTAATATTTCTCATAGATGATCTAGTTCTTATTCCTTGAGATGGATCACCTATAATCAATTCCTTAGGGTGACTATAAGCATATCTCCAATCCCTAGGAAGATCCATATCATTATGATTAGTGTTAGTATCATCATCCTTAGGTGAATCATTATCTTTAGCGTCTTGCTCATGATCTGAAGATACATCAATATTTAATTTTTCAAGATCTTTCTCAATTATGTTTGTATCTTCTTCATCATCAAATTTTTCGGAACGAGTTGCTAAAGATTCATCAAAAACTACATGAATGGATTCTTCAACAACTAAAGTTTTCTTGTTAAATACTCTATATGCTTTACTAGTTGTTGAGTATCCTAAGAATATTCCTTCATCAGATTTAGCATCAAATTTGCCTAAATTATTTTTACCATTATTGTGAACAAAACATTTACAACCAAATGCATGAAAATATTTAATGTTGGGTTTTCTATCATGCCATAATTCATAAGGTGTTTTCTTTAAAATAGGTCTTATTAAAGCTCTATTTAGGATGTAACATGCTGTGTTAATAGCTTCCGCCCAAAAGTATTTCGGGAGTTTACTTTCACATAGCATGGTACGGGCCATGTCTTCTAGAGTCCTATTTTTCCTTTCAACTACTCCATTTTGTTGAGGGGTTCTTGGTGCAGAAAAATTATGATTAATACCATTTTCATTGCAAAAACTTTCAAATAAATGATTTTCAAATTCAGTTCCATGATCACTTCTTAGAGACACTATGGTAGTGTTTTTCTCATTTGTTACTTTCTTGAAGAATTTCAGGAATATCGAGAAAGTCTCATCTTTGTGAGCTAAAAACATTACCCAAGTGAATCTAGAGTAATCATCTACTATCACAAGACCATATTTCTTTCCTCCTAGACTTGTGGTTCTAGTTGGTCCAAAAAGGTCCATGTGAAGTAGCTCTAATGGCCTAGAAGTTGAAACAACATTTTTAGATTTAAAAGAACTTCTCGTTTGTTTTCCAAACTGACATGCATCACATATTTTGTTATTTTCAAAATCTATTTTAGGTAGACCTTTTACTAAATCCATTCTAATTAGTTTTGAAATCAGGTGTGTGCTTGCGTGACCTAATCTTCGATGCCACAACCAACCAATCTCATTCATATTAGCATTATTAGCAACTAAGCAATGATTATTAGTAGACAAATTGTCTAAGTCAATCAAGTATACATTGCCATTTCTATTTCCAATAAAAACAATGCTATTATCAATGGTATTAGCTACTGTGCATATAGAAGATTCAAATGATACTTTAAAACCTTTGTCACATAATTGGCTTATACTAATTAAGTTATGCTTTAAACCATCAACATAAAGTACATTTTCAATATATGTGGAGGGAGTTATTTGAATGTTACCAAACCCCAAGATTTGGCCTTTGCCATTGTCGCCAAATGTAACAACTCCTCCTTTCTTTTCTTCAAGGGTGATGAATTCTTCTTTGTCACCCGTCATATGTCTTGAGCAGCCACTATCAAGATACCACTTTCTCTTTGATCTCTTGGCCACAAGACATTCCTGCAATGAAATCAAACTTTATGTTTAGGTACCCAAGCTTTCTTGGGTCCTTCATGGTTAGTAGCAACAAATATTGTTCCTTTCGGAACCCATATTTTCTTTCCTTTAATATTAAGTTTTTATTAGGTTTTAGAATTTTACATTCATAAGATTTATGTCCTTTTTGATTACATTTAAAGCATGTAAAATTACTTTGGCCAGCACGCACAAAAATATTTTTAGTGATTTTTGTTTTCTTAAAGTGTTATACCCTAATCCGGCTTTGTCAAAAACTGCTTTTTGACTATTTAATAACATGTCCAATTTAGCTGAGCTTAAGGTAAACTTATCAACTATGTTCTTATGTTTTTCAACCTCTTTCCTTAGTTTATCATTTTCATTGAAATTAATTCTTTTTCTTTTACCAAAATTTTATTTTCAGATTTAAGTTTCTTAACTTCATTATTAAGATCTTCCTTTTCTTTAATGAAAGTTAAATTTTCATTTTTCAAAAACTTGTATTTCTTTTTCAAAACCTTGAAATCGCGACAAGTTCATTAAAAGCATCAAATAATTCATCAAATGCAAATTCATCGCAAGGGTTATCGGAACTTACCTCATCGTTGTCGTCCGCCATAAAACATACATTTGCGACTTCCTTTTGTTCTTCTTCTTCGGAAGAAGATTCTTCGCTATCACTCCAAGTCGCCACATAAGCCTTCTTTTTCTTTTTGTAGGCTTTTTCTTCAATTAGGACATTCATTCCTAAAGTGCCCCGGTTTATTACACTCATAGCAAGTCAAGGGGTCTTTCTCTTTTTCTTTGTCCTTGTCCTTGTTCTTATCCTTTTCTCCTTCCCACTTTGCTCCAAATTTCTTCTTGTGGAAGGGTTTCTTTCTCCTCATGAATCTTTTAAACTTTTTAGCTAAGAGAGCAGTCTCTTCATCATCATCATCATCATCGCTGCTGCTCTCTTCTTCTTTTGCAGCTTTGAGGGCAATCACTTTCTTCTTCTTTGTGTCCTCCTCTACATGCTGCTTCATTGTCAGCTCATGGGTCATAAGTGATCCTAGAAGCTCCTCTAAGGGTAGAGTGTTGAGGTCCTTTGCTTCTTGGATTGCTGTCATTTTTGCTTCCCATGATCTTGGTAGTGACCTAAGAATTTTTGAACAAGTTCTGAGTTAGTATATGTCTTACCAAGACTTTTTAAACCATTTACAATATCTGTAAATCTAGTATACATGCATGCAATGGTTTCAGATTGTTCCATGCTAAACAACTCATATTTATGAACAAGAATATTAATTTTAGATTCTTTTACTTGGTTGGTACCCTCATGGGTAACCTCTAATCTATCCCAAATCTCCTTTGCGGAATTACATGTGGAGATTCTATTAAATTCATTTGCATCTAAAGAGCAATATAAAACATTCATGGCTTTAGCATTAAGCTGTGCCATCTTCCTATCATTATCATTCCAGTCCCTTTCGGGCTTAGGAACAATAGTGCCATCAATAACATGTGTGGGTGTACTAGGTCCATTAATTATAACACCCCATAATTCATAATCAGAAGCTTGAATGAATATCCTCATTCTTGCTTTCCAATAAGAATAATTTGAACCATTAAACAAAGGAGGTCTATTCGTAGAATGACCTTCAGCAAATGATCCAACTTGAGTTGCCATTTGGATCTTTAGCTCTTGATCGTGTGATCAAAATCTAATGAGCACTTGCTCTGATACCAATTGTTGGCCCAGATGACAACCCAAGAGGGGGGGGGGGGGGTGAATTGGGTTCTTTAAAAATTTAGCCTTTTAAAATAGTTTGCTTAAGAAGAATGAAAGCAAATGTAATGTAAATACAAAGTACAGTGAATAAAATAGAGATAGAGATAGTCAATGAAAACACGGCAAACACAAGATTTTATAGTGGTTCGGTGTATCCAACACCTACGTCCACTCCCAAGATTCACTTGGGTCCACACTATAATCTTCCTTGATTACAGCCAAGTTGTTTTACAAGCTCACAACTCAAACTTGTTGTTTTCCCGGGATCACAACGAACCCAGCCAGTTTTCCGGGCTCACCAGCACAAAAACCCTAACACAAGCTATACCAAGCTTGTACCGAGGTAAGACTACCTCCACTAGTTCAATCCCCCAGATTGAACTAGATACAAATAATAGAAATAGTGTTTTTCAAGTACACAGCTCCTTAATGAGCAGATAATCAAATAAAAGAACAAAGTTTAGAAAAGCCTAATTTGAAGTTGGTTGGCTTTTGAGCTTTTCTTCTTTTCCTCAACTCCTTTGAAGTGTAGAATCGGGCCTCAGCTCGGATTCTTCACGGACTGAACGTTGGAGTTGATTTGAGCTTTTTCTTCCTTTCTTTGAATATTGAAAATCTTTTGATTTGCTCTTGAATAGCTCTTGGATTTTCTTCTGAAGCTTTCTTGGATTGTTGAACTTGAGCACAAACGAAGCTTCCTTTGATTTCACACTTTTTCTTTCACTCTATTTTTGAATCTTGATTTTTTCAAATGATGCTCTGTTTTTCCAATTTTTTCCTTTTTCTCTCTTGATGTATATATCTCTCTATTTGTATATCTTTGATTTGAAAACGGCTTCTCTATTTATAGATTCTGTAAAAATATAGCCGTTAGAAACAAAGAAATATAGCCGTTAATTAAAAATCTTACCGTTGACGCTGAGTTGGCATTCAGAAAAATCTCGTCCAGATTTGTTGGAGTCGACTCCTGCTTTCCGCGAGTCGGCTCGAAGATGCGATACCAAAAATAGAAATATTCAGAAAGTCAAAGGGTCGACTCATCGAAAATAAGGTGTTGACTCCTGACAGTCGAGGGTCGACTCATGAAAAGTTAGGGGTCAACTCGCGAAGTGCTCAGAAAAATACTCCTCTGGTGTCTGAGCGGAGTCGACTCACACAGTCATGGAGTCGGCTCGACAGAATCGGGGGTCGACTCTTGAAATCATAGGGGTCGACTTGTGAAAATCAGGAATCTCTGTATACTGAGTGGAGTCGACTCTGAAACTCTAGAGTCGGCTCCGAAACGTATCAAAAATCAGAGAATTTTCTGATTGACTTGAAATTCATTCCACATTCATTTTAAATCAATTTTTTGACTTGAATACAATAAAATTGTCATTAGGAATCAATTCAAGAAATGTTCCAAAAACTCATTGATTGACATATGAAGTATAAAAATTTCTTTTTGAAAGCTTAAACATGGAGCTTGAAGTTACTTTCAAATTGATTAATGTCATACTTAACATACTCATTGATTGTTCTAAATAAATTCATTGCTCATATAAATAAACTCATTGTATCTTTTAATATACTCATGACTTTTGGTAATCATCAAAATCAATAAGATTGGGGCAACAATTACTCAACAATCTCCCCAACATTATGAATACACTATTGTTTATGTGCTATGATTGAGAATGATTTCATATGTGGATGCTATGCATGAGAGATGCAGTTATTATGACATTGATGTGATATATTACATGCAATTGTTAAGTAAGTATAATCCACTGTTTATGCAATATAAAGATGTTATTGATATGTTAGTGCATGATGTGAGGTACTGTTATGTGTCGCCGCGGTTCTCTTTATCATGTCATACCACACACACATCTAGAGGATGTGTTCTGATGATTTATGCCACACACATCTAGAGGATGTGTTCTGATGATTTATGCCACATACACGTCTAGAGGATGTGTTCTGTTTATTTATGTCATTCACACGTCTAAAGGATATGTTCTGCTTGGTCCGAGATGGCATCACGCATCTAGAGGATGTGTTCTGAGTTACTATGAGGTGGCATCACACATCTAGAGGATGTATTCTGCTTGGTTCAAGGTGGCATCACACATATAGAGTATGTGTTCTGGTGGATTATGATATGGCGTGACCCTGGTATCTGGACCCTTTCAGTAGGGGGATGCTTGTTGGTACACTATTGGGATATTGCAGGGCCGTGGGTCACATTTACAGCTACCATTGAGAGTATAAACAGTGGGTTTACTTACATTGCATGTTTGAGTATTTGTGGAATGTTTAAGCATGCAAATCATTTATGTGCTTATGATTGTTATGCTATGATTTGACTGTATAACGTGGCTTACTTATTGAGTGTAAGCTCATAAAAATCTTACAATGTTTTTGTCAGAGCCACGAGATTGAAGATGGATTGTTGGGGTGATGGATCTTCTATTAAATAAAACAAGACCCATTATTTTGTTGTAACCCCAGTATTGCTTATGTGTAGGGCTTGATGCCCAAACTTTATTATTGTGGTGTGTAAGGGTTTGTAACCCAAAACTTTTAGTATTCAGTGATGAATTTGGCTTGGTTTTATATATAATAGTGTTATGTGTGAAAAATTTTATGACGCCTTGCGTGCCCGGCACGCGGCGGGTTGTCACCCTAGCCCGATATTGGGTCTGGGGCGTGACAGCTTTAGTGGTATCAGAGCTTAGTTATGACCCTAGGGACACGGACATATTGACATGATAACATGTAGAGAACATATTTTGATGACATTATACTTAGAGACACCTGACACTTTAGCTTATGATGATATTAACCACAACTAATTTAACAGGAAATAGATATGGCTCGCCGTACTAGGAGCCAACAATATGAGGAGGACTCTCTGGCCGGTAATGCTGATCAGCCGGTGGGTCAAGGAACTACTGGAGGTACGGCCCCTGCCAACCCAGTAGGAACTGAGCACCAGCGATTCCAGTCCGAGATGCTTCAAGCTCTCTCGGGTATGGCGCAGTCTATGCGGGACATGCAGCATCAGATCCAGCAGGCTTTGACCGCTCAGTCTGCACCCCCTTCTGCTCCGACTCAGCCTACCCTTCCTGTTCCGCAGCTGCAGCCAACCTTACCCACTCAATCAGCACCGCCGACCCAGTCTGCTTTATCTCAATCCTGGGTGGGGAACGGCCGCAGCTTTGCAGATTTCAAGAAGTTTGCCCCTGCTCCTTTCTCTGGTTCAAGCAACCCTATTGATGCTGAGAGATGGGTGCGAGATATGGAGAAGGCTTTTATGGCCCATGGTAGTCAGGAGATGGAGAGGATCAGATTTGCTACTTATCTTCTCCAAGGGGAGGCTTATGACTGGTGGTTAGTAGAGGAGCAGCGTCGGGGTGGTCAGACTATTTCTTGGGAACAGTTTAAGGAGGCATTCTTCGACAAGTACTTTCCCAGGAGTATGCAGAGGAGGATGGAATCAGAATTTCTTAAGTTGGAGCAAAGGAATCTTTCGGTGGCCCAATATGAAGCTGAATTCACCAGGTTGGCCCGTTTTGCTCCAAGTATAGTATCTAATGAAATGGCCAAGATCACCCGATTCACGGAGGGACTTCGACCCAGACTGATGCAGGCGGTCAACGCATTTGAGCTTCACACTTACAGTGCCGTGGTAAATAAGGCCTTAGTAATTGAGAGAGATATGAATACGGTTCAGAGGGATTGGGAGCAGCAGAAGAAGAGGAAAGGGCATAATTCTAGCCAGCCCCCAGCTCATGCCAAGAAGAGAGGTGCACCCCAGGCCCCAGGAGGACAACCAAATAGAGAGGCTCGCTGCTTTCGCTGTGGGAATTTCCACCCGGGGAGACCTTGCCGTGGAGTGTCTGGTGCCTGTTTCTCCTGTGGAAAGACTGGCCATAAGATAGCCACATGTCCCTTCGACAGAACCAGCAGCCATCTTCCAGTCAAGGGCGAATCAGCAGCAGCAGCAACCACCGAGGACTCAGGGAAGGGTCTTCGCTCTCACTCAGCAGGATGCTGCCGCTTCTAATTCTGTGGTGACAGGTATATCAATATTTCACATCTAGCATTACATTCTTATCCTGTGCAATGCATTAATAATTAGTTAGACATTATATTCTTATTGTTAAAATGAAATTTCATTTACGTCCAGGAATGATTAAGATAGGCAATGATTATGCTCAGACTCTAATTGATCCGGGTGCCACGCATTCATTTATATCTGACACCTACCTTGGCAAGAATGCATCATTGACACCTGAATCTCTAGACCATGAATTACACATTGCCTTTCCAAATGGTGATACTATGAAAGTTGATACTGTATGCAAATCCTGCTTGATTATCATTGAGGATAGGAAGCTGAATGCCAATCTTATTGTCCTTCCACTGAAATTCTTTGATGTTATCCTTGGCATGGATTGGTTAGCTTCCTATCATGCTTCTGTAGACTGTTTCAGGAAGATCGTCAACTTCAAAATTCCTTGTCAGCCCGAATTTAGTTTTACTGGTGGCCAGAAACTTCTAGCCTCAGTGTTTATTTCGGCACTACAGGCTGAAAAGTATCTGAGGAGTGGTGGCCAAGGATTTCTTGCTGTTATTAATGATCTTCAAAAGAAAGAGGCCAAGTTGGAGGATATTCCTATAGCTAGAGAATTCCCTGATGTCTTTCCGGATGAATTATCGGAGTTGCCCCCTGACCGGAGGTTGAGTTCTCCATTGATTGATTCCTGGAACTGGACCTATATCCAAGGCCCCTTATCGTATGGCCCCGGCTGAGCTAAAAGAGTTGAAGGACCAATTGCAGGAACTCCTAGATCGGGGATTTATCAGGCCTAGTGCTTCTCCTTGGGGTGCTCCAGTTCTATTTGTTAAGAAGAAGGATGGCAGTCTTCGGCTATGCATTGATTACCGGGAAATCAACAAGGTGACAGTGCGAAATAAGTACCTTTGCCGAGGATTGATGACTTGTTTGACCAACTTCAAGGAGCCCGGGTATTCTCTAAGATTGATCTCAGGTCAGGTTATCATCAGCTTAAAGTCAAGGATGGGGATGTGCCTAAGACAGCTTTCAGAACTAGATATGGCCATTATGAGTTTTTGGTGATGCCGTTTGGTTTGACCAATGCCCCGGCAGCGTTCATGGATTTGATGAACAGAATATTTAGGCCATACTTGGATCAGTTTGTGGTTGTATTTATTGATGATATTTGATCTATTCTAAGAGTCTCAGGGAGCATGAGGATCACTTGAGGATTGTGCTTCAGACTCTTCGGGAGAAGAAGCTTTATGCCAAGCTGCAGAAGTGTGAGTTTTGGTTGGACCAAGTAGCTTTCTTGGGTCACGTAATTTCTGTGGATGGCATTTCTGTGGACCCGAAGAAGATTGAAGCTATTATTAGCTGGAGCCGACCTTCCAATGTGGCTGAAGTCAGAAGCTTCTTGGGGCTAGCCGGGTATTATCGAAAATTTGTGGAAGACTTCTCTCGCATCGCTCTACCCCTAACTCGTTTAACCCAGAAACGAGTGAAGTTTGACTGGTCAGAGGAGTGTGAGGAAAGTTTTCAGGAGTTAAAGCAGCGTTTGGTGTCAGCTCCCATCCTTGTTCTTCCGACAGGATCTGAGGGTTTTACACTTTATACTGATGCCTCTCGGAAAGGATTGGGATGTGTCCTAATGCAGAATGGAAAGGTGATAGCCTATGCTTCCAGACAGCTGAAGCCTTATGAGCAGAACTATCCTACTCATGATCTGGAATTAGCTGCGGTGGTTTTTGCTTTGAAGATTTGGCGGCATTATCTCTATGGGGTGTCGTGTGATGTGTATACAGACCATAAGAGTCTAAAATATATCTTCACACAGAAGGAGCTCAATTTGAGGCAGAGGAGGTGGTTGGAACTTCTGAAGGACTATGATCTGAATCTACATTATCATCCAGGGAAGGCTAATGTTGTGGCTGATGCTTTGAGTAGGAAGACCTCTTCCGAGTTAGCTGCTATGCTTACCCCCAGCCTCACATTCTGAAGGACCTCGAGAGGTGGGAGATTGGACTGAGAGTACAGCAGTCTGATGGACTTGTTGCTGCACTTATTCTTCAGCCGACTCTTGTTGACAGAATTAAGTCCTCCCAGATGGAAGATCCAGATCTTCAAAGAATTAAAGTTGCTGTTCAGTCAGGAGATCAGAGTGGATTTTATGTAATGGATGATGGATCCCTGAGATTTGAAGGCAGACTTTGTGTACCTAGCAATGAGGAGTTGAAAGCTGAGATTTTGAGGGAGGCTCACTACTCTCCCTATACTGTGCATCCTGGTGGTACTAAAATGTATAGAGACTTAAAGGAGAATTTTTGGTGGAAAGGGATGAAGAGGGATATTGCTCAGTTTGTGGCCAAGTGCTTAGTATGTCAGCGGGTGAAGGCAGAGCATCAAAAACCTGCGGGACCTCTTCAATCTTTGATGATTCCTCAGTGGAAATGGGAAAAGATTACTATGGATTTTGTGACTGGTCTGCCCAAAACTCCCAGGAGTAATGATGCAGTTTGGGTTATTGTGGACAGACTGATAAAGTCAGCTCATTTCCTACCTTTCAGAGTTGGAGTCTCGAGTGACAGATTGGCTAGCTTGTATTTGGAGCAGATTGTGAGACTCCATGGTGTTCCTGTCTCTATTGTATCTGACCGGGATACCAGATTTGTATCACAGTTTTGGAAGAGTCTTCATAAAGCCTTGGGGACCAAATTGAACTTCAGTACGGCTTATCATCCCCAGTCAGACGGGCAGTCAGAAAGGACCATACAGATTCTAGAAGATATATTGCGCGCCTGTGTAATGGACTTGGGTGGGGCTTGGGATAACCACTTATCTTTAGTGGAGTTTGCTTTATAACAATAGTTATCAAGCCAGTATCCAGATGGCCCCATTTGAGGCTTTGTACGGTAGGAGGTGCAGATCTCCTTTATGTTGGGATGACGTAGGGAAAGGAAATTGCTAGGCCCTGAGCTGATCCAGCAGACAGTTGACAAGGTGCATTTGATCAGGGAGCGTCTTCGTACAGCTCAGAGCAGGCAGAAGAGTTATGCTGACGTCAGAAGGAGAGAGTTAGAATTTCAGGTTGGGGATCATGTTTTCTTAAGGGTATCACCAACCAAGGATGTGATGAGATTCGGGTTAGAGGAAAGCTTAGTCCACGCTATATTGGACCTTTTGAGATCTTGAGCAGAGTTGGGGAGGTTGCATACAGCTTAGCACTGCCTCCGATTTTATCTGGTGTTCACAATGTATTCCATGTATCTATGTTGAGGAAGTATGTTTCAGACCCCAGTCATGTATAACTTATGAGCCTATTCAGTTGAGGAAGGATTTATTATATGAGGAACATCCTGTGCGTATCGTGGACCGCAAGGATCAGATTCTGAGGCGGCGTACCATCCCTTATGTCAAAGTTCAGTGGAATAATCACTCTGAGAGGGAGGCTACTTGGGAGCTGGAGGAAGAAATTAAAACGAAGTATCCATAATTATTTGAAGGTAATTTATCTATCTAAGATTGTTGACCTTTGATTAATTTGATTGATCCATAGTTATGAGGTCATATAACAATTTCGAGGCCGAAATTTTTATAAGGAGGGGAGGATGTAGTACCCGGTTCATGTGAACCAGGTTCAGGACTTGGTCCTGTGCTGTCCGATGCTTCGCTCTTAGCGAAGCGCTTCGTTTTCCCGGACCCCTTAAACCGAAGCGTTACGCAGGGGATTAAATATGTGATGGGGGGGAGACTCCCTCCATCATCCTGGCTTCCGTCTCCTTCAGGTATTCTCCTGGCCTCTGGAGAGATAGAGAGAGAGAGAGAAAGAGAGAGAGAGAGAGAGCATGAGAGACAGAGAGAAGAGAGAGCGAGAGAGGGGGACCGGCCGATCCTTGGTTCAGGCCCGCGGCGTGCTCGCCGCCTCGCCGGGCCTGAGCTTCGGCCAGCGACCCTGCCGGCATCGGGGGAGGTGTCCGACGGGTGGTGGTGGAGAGAGAGAGAAGAGAGAGAGGGCCAATCGGCCCTCTCTCATGCTGTGACGGAAGCCGAACCGGCTTCCGTTGACTGGTTCGGGCCGGGCCTGAGCTCCGGTCTGCCACCTCCACTGGCGCCGGGCGTGCATCCGGTGGAGGTCCGGCCGGCCAAGGTGGCCGGCCGTGCCACCGGCACAGTATTGTGCCGCGCGGATTGTGAGAGAGAAATAGGGAGATAAGAAAGAAATTGAGAGAGAGGGGAGGATAAGGGTGGCCGGCCGCGGCCGGCTCTGGCCCGGCCACCGGTGGCCGGGCCGCCCTCAATTTGGCCAGCGGCGGCCCTAGCTGCCGGCGTGGAACCTGTCCCCTGTTTCGGTAAAATAGGGGATCGGGGTTGATTAGGATGAATTGGGCCGGCTGGGCCGGCCGGTTCAGGGCCTGTTGGGCCGTTCCTGGAGCCCTTTTGGGGAGGGATTTTGGGCCCTATATCGGGCCAAAAAATGAGAAATAATTATATGGCTAGAATCTGGGTTAATTCTAGTTTCTTGGGGTATTTTTACTTTCCCAATTGGGTGTGTATAGCAGGAGATATTCGAGCCCAAAGTTGGGCCCATGAACTAGTACGGGTAGAATTCTAAGGGTCATTTTAATATCCTTATTCTAATAAATTAATTGTGTAAAATGATCTTGTAGGTGCTCAGACATCTGACTAGCTGATATATACCTGTTGGATTGTGCACTGAGGTAAGTAAGCCAGTTATCAGTATTTAATAAATTATTTTATTCATTATATGAATATTTAAATTGTGAAGTATATTGTGACATGAAGAATTGTTATGGATATTGGCTAAATTGTAAGTAGATGAATATTATGAATACATTGTTGTTTATGTGCTATGATTGAGAATGATTTCATATGTGGATGCTATGCATGAGAGATGCATTTATTATGACATTGATGTGATATGTTACATGCAATTGTTAAGTAAGTATAATCCACTGTTTATGCAATATAAAGATATTATTGATATGTTAGTGCATGATGTGAGGTACTGTTATGTGTCGCCGCGGTTCTCCTTTATCATGTCATACCACACACACATCTAGAGGATGTGTTCTGATGATTTATGCCACACACACATCTAGAGGATGTGTTCTGATGATTTATGCCACATACACGTCTAGAGGATGTGTTCTGTTTATTTATGCCATTCACACGTGTAGAGGATGTGTTCTGCTTGGTCCGAGATGGCATCACGCATCTAGAGGATGTGTTCTGAGTTACTATGAGGTGGCATCACACATCTAGAGGATGTGTTCTGCTTGGTTCGAGGTGGCATCACACATATAGAGTATGTGTTCTGGTGGATTATGATATGGCGTGACCCTGGTATCCGGACCCTTTCAGTAGGGGGATGCTTGTTGGTGGATTATGTTGGACGGCCCTTCGGTCCTGGGCGGCCCCCAAGCTTTGGGCAGCCTCCTGGTCCTGGGCGGCCCCCAATCTTTGGGCGGCCTCCTGGTCCTGGGCGGCCCCCAAGCCCTGGGCGGCCCTCCAGTCCCGGACGGACCCCAAGCTCTGGACGGCCTCCTAATCCTGGGCGGCCCCCAAGCTCTGGGTGGCCTCCTGTTCCTGGGCGGCCCCCAAGCCCTGGGCGGCTTCCTAGTCCTGGACGGCCCCCAAGCCCTGGGCGGCCCTCCAGTCCTGGATGGCCCCCAAGCCCTGGGCGGCCCTCCTGGTCCAGGGCGGCCCCAGGTCCTGGGCGGTCCTTGGTCCTGGGCGATCCCCGAGCCCTAGGCAGCCCTTCAGTCCTAGGCGGCCCCCAAGCCCTGGGCAGCCCTCTAGCCTTGGGCTATACTCCCCGAGCTCTTAAAACTATTTTCGTATCAGAATCACTTAACACGACAAACTATCGCGTTCGGAACAAAGCTCAAGAATCACCAAATATCATGACGCTTTAAATGACTTGAATAAGATAAATGCTAGAACATCACCATTCATCGAAAAACTCAAATAAAGGAGATACTGAGCACCTATTTTAGAGCTAGATAACTTTCCACTAACTCTGACATTCCCTTGGGAAAACTGAAACCCGTCATGAAGATTCTTAGCTTCCAGAGCAAGCTCCTTAATGCCTCTGGTGTTAATTATCAGCAAATGACCATGCGGCACACTCTCACCAGTGGCTGATCTTTAGTATTATACATTAATCTTATCCAAAAAAGAAAGAAAAATGACTCGATGCTGACGGCATGATGACGAAGATAAGAAAGGGATATTCTTTGAAATTCAAGGAATATAAGGGGGGGGGGGGGGGCAGATTTTTTCTCTTCCTTCCATCGAAGATCCCGAACAAAGAAAATTTTTCTATCTTTCTGGTGATCCAGCATCAACAGATTGGCGCGCCAAGAAGGGGAGTGGCCTTTGAATACCTCTTATCTTTCTGTTGTCGCCGGGATCCGTTCTCCGACTCGGGCGCGGTCAATCTCCTGGTCTGGGCTTCCTCCTGGGCGGACCTACACAGAAGTCCTCGTGCGAGAGGCATTGAGGGTGGTCCTCCATGGAAGACCCTCCGACGCTCAAGTCAGTGGGGGTCGATGATCAATAGAAAATGGGGAGAGGGATCTCTCCGAGGAGTCTCTCCAGGGGTGGCTGATCGGGAGCTCCAGGGCAGTGCTGACGAGCAATGGAGGAGAGTGAGAGTGGGAGTGAGAGTGAGCCAGGGGCTATGAGCGCATACCTGAGAGAACCTGGGGGTGTCGTATTTATAGGCAATCACCTGGATCTTGAGCGCCTTCTGGAAGGTTCAAAGGTTGTTAGGATACGGGTATAAATCAAATCAGGCCGTTGTAGGGCCGGTGGGATCCGTATCTTGTTCGTTGAGGGATCGACGGTTAGGAGAGCTCTTTGATGGCCTGAGATCTAATAGATGCGTAGGTCCTAGGTAGTTATATTAGGTCCTAAACCACTCTCCAACATGATTCTTTGCCTGGGATTCCGTTACGATAGGTCTAGGCTCTCCCGCGTCGGGTTCCACGGAGGTGAGTATCGAGTCATGGATCGCTCAGGGAGGCCGAGCTATAGAAGCTCGGGGGAAGCCGAGCTATATGAGCTTGAGGAGGCCGAGCTATGGGAGCTCGGGTAAGATGAGCTACAGGAAGCTCGGGGAAGCCAAGATATGGGAAGCTCGTGGGAAGCCGAGCTATGGAAGCTCGGGGAAAGCCGAGCCATGGGAGGCTCGGGGAAAACGAGCTACAGGAAGCTCGGGGAAGCCGGGCCATGGGAGGCTCAGAGAAAATGAGCTACAAGAAGCTCGGGGAAGCCGAGCCATGGGAGGCTCGGAGGAAGATGAGCTATAGGATGCTTGAGGGAAGCCGAGCTATAGGTAGCTTAGGGGAAGCCGAGCTATAGGAAGCTCGGGGAAGACGAGCTATGGGAAGCTCGGGGAAGGTTTAGTTATGGGTAGTTCGAAAAGGTCGGGCTATGGAAACCCGGAAAGAACGAGTTAGAGGTCGCATGGCCTACCGGACCATATTAGTTTAGCTTGTTCCTTGGGGGCATATCGTAGCAGACAGAGGGATGGGGCTGATTCTAGCTCCCTCGCACGATTATCAATGCAATGACAATTCTACCCCTCAATACATGCCCCCCACTCCCTAGTTTGAAGCGTAGGTTCGGGCGTAGGGAGTATAGGCTTAGGAGGCATGATCTGCATTTGGGGATGCATATTTGATTGCCTGCACAATGATGCCCTAATTAATGCCGTGGGGCCGTCTTGCCTTTCCGAGGTGGATCCGTCATTCCTTAGGGGCGAAGGTAACGGCTGGGGAAGCACCACGTAGGAAATCTTGATTTTCACGGTGCCTGTAGCGGCAGTTCCAGACGCCTAGGTTGGGACGCCTCACCCTCACCCTGAGGCGGTTTTAATTGGAAAAACGGAGTCGTGGCGGCGCTATCCTTATTTATAGTGCCCCTTTCATTCTCCTTTGAAGAACTTCATCTTCCCGTTTTCACTGCGATCCTGCTTAGCATCTCTTGCGATCGAAGATATGGTGAGCCCAAGCGACCAAGCTTCGGAGGTGACCTTGGCGGATTTGGAACGGATGCGCCGCTTGTACAAGATCCCCCAGGATGTCGTCTTGTTGCTCCCGACGGCTGATGATAGGGTGACATCCGGATTAGGGAATGGGACGTTCTGTTATGAGGAAAGCTTAAGGGCAGGTCTCCGGTTCCCTCTTCATCAGTTGGTGCAGGAGGTGATGAAGTTCTACAATATATGCTTCACCAGGTGGCCCCCAACAGTTGGCGCAACCTCATCGGGTTTATCTCGTTGTGCAAGCACCTTGGGGTGACCGCGACCCTTTCGCTATTCAGGGTGTGTTTCAATCTGGTCTCCGGAAGGGCCTCAGAATGGCCTTACATCGGTCCCTGGAGATCCTTCAAGATGATATCGGATAACCCATCGTCGATAAAGGAGTGAAAGTCGTGGTTCTTCATAGTCAGGGGGAACATTGGTTTGGACCTCCCTCGGGTATGGGGGCAGTACGTGAAGGATCCAGAAGCGCACCCAGAGTTAACTGATTCAGAGAAAAGGGATTTGATTGTGCTGCGCGGCAGTCAGGCGCTCCCAGCCAGCATTCTCCTATCGGAGGACGCTCTCTTTGCGGCCGGATTGAGCCTCATCGATCCTCACGGTGAGTATTACCCCGTAGTTGGTAGTTTAGCGTGGCTCCATCTTTGATTTCTATGCAAACTAACAGGCGAATCATATTGCCCCTACAGCGAAAAGGTCGGTGCTCGCAGACCAGATTAGGGAGGAGCTGGGAAAGCGCTGCAGGAGATCCGGCTCCAGCAGCAAGCATCGGTCCGAGAAGAGGTCTCGCCCTTCCAGCTCCAGCTCTAGGGGGATCAGGGGAGATGGTGACAGCCGGCGCTCCTCGTTGCCGCAGGCTGAAACTACCGAAGTTTTGGTGGCGCATGATCTTTCGGTGCCGGAGGAGGGTCTGTCCAGGGGTGAAGACCGGGAAGTCGCGGGGGTTTCAGAGGAGGCTGCTGAGGTTTCCTCCCCCCCGTTAATGTTTTGTCTGACGATGGCGAAGGAGAAACACTGGTTGGCTTGGGGGCCCCCGTAGACGAGGCGGTTCGGTCTCCCTCATTGGAGGCCAGTGGATCGGCAAGGTTACAGGAGGAGGTGGGAGCGACCTTCGCTTCCATCGAGGCAGGGGAAGAGGTTGCGGCTGATGAGATTTGGCTTGGGTCGCCGGTAGGAGAGTCAGCAGGCGACGAGGAGATGGCCAAACCTGCCGAACCAACGACCGAAACTCGCGAGGGGATTTTCGGCGAAGGGCCTTCTGCTGAGGCACAGGAGGCTCCGGGGGAGCAGAAGTTCCTGAAGGGTCCGTTGTGGATAGGGGGATTCCTAAGGAGATGGAACCAGAAGGAGAAGAAGAGGAAGAAGGAGAAGGAGGAGAAGGAGGAGAAGGAGGGGAGCCGGCGAGCGAAGGAGATGCTTCGGCTGGGGCTCTCCTTGCTGGAGCCGAAACGTCCGAAGCTTCTCAAGCGAGGGCCCTAGCGGCGGAAGCTAGACTATCGAGAAGTTCATGGGTCGCGGGTGTTCTGGATGGCTCCCTGAGAGTAGACTTCCACTCGCGTGACTCGAAAGTGAGCGCCAGGTTCTCCGCTCTGATGCGGTCCGTGTTTCAAGGGGAGGAGAGTTCCTGAACCGGAGGGGGTCATCCGGAAGACCTTGTCGAGATAGCCTTCCATCGCGCCGGGGTGCTGAATGAGGCTTTTCTTCTCCCTAAAATTGACGACCTTGCTCTCACAAGGATCGCCACAGACTACGCGTCTCGGGTAGGTTGTCGCACCGAAGTTGGGTCTTTAGTCAGTTAGTCCGACTATGTCTTTTATGCATGTTATCCTTTTTTGCAGAGTGCCCTGATTATGAGGGCATTGAAATGGCGCTTACATCTGGCTGTTGGAGCTTGGGCTCGGGCCCGCTACGAGGCTGATCACTTCAAGGAGAGGGCGGATTCTACTGACAAGCTCTCTCAAGCCCTGGTGGTCCTTCAAAGGGAGCTCGGGGAGGCTCGCAGAATTCTTGCGGTTGAGAGGGAGAGAGCCCCTCGACTCGCCGTACAGGTTGGTGAGCTCCAGCGGGAGCTTGGGGAGACCAACAGGACTCTTGCGGTTGAGAGGGAAAGAGCCTCTCAACTCACCATACAGATTGGTGAGCTCCAAGGCTTCCGCGAGCAATCCGAGAAGGCTAGTCTGGAGCTTTCTCAGGCCAGGGCGGAGCACGAGGGCAAGGTTAAATCCATGCAACTGTTCTTTGATAAGAGGTGGGACTAGCTGAAAGCTAGCCACGCTGAAGATAAAGCCAGCTGGAGCAAAAGGCTCGAGGAGGAAGAGCATAAATGCTGGCGGCAGCAGGACCACCTCACCCGCCTAAGCAAGGAGCTCGCCGATACATAGGACCGGCTAAAGTGGTCGGATGAATGAGCTGCCCGATTATCTGACGAGGTTGACTTTTCCTGTCAAGAAATTGGAGATACCCAGTCCCGGGTGGATGAGCTAAAAGTGAACCTTCGCCAGAGCCAATCGGCTAGGTCTAGGGCTCTCGACAGGGTCCATGTGCTGGAGGGTGAGCTAGCCCGGCGGGAGGAGTAGGTATGGCGCTATTAGTTTCACTCATTTTGATCTTTCGATTTTCGCTTTACTCGGCTTTTTGCCTACAGTTGCACAGGGTGAGGCAGGAATTTCAGGGGTGGTTAGTGGCATTCGGAGAGGAGGCGGCCTCGAGGCACCGAAGGATCTCCGAACTGGAGAGGCAATTAGCTGAGGCAAATGCGTGGGCCTCTTCGGCGGTGGAGGAGTACAAGAAATCCATCGAATTCGCCGACGAACGCAGGGCAGCCTGTGCCAATGCATTTCAGCTGGGCGAAGATGAGGCGCGGGCTAAGGTTGCCCAGGCTTATCCTGACCTGGACCTGTCATGCCTGGACGCTGAACATTATGAGGCGTACACCCCGGGGGTCGAGGAGGATGAGTATGGAGAAATATCTGATGTCGACCTCGAAGCTATTCTGGGGGTCGATGCGACTACCAATGTATCTCGTCGTGACACCTTCGAGAAGGGGGAGCCAAGCAATGCCCTTGCTGATGCGGCCGCAGGAGATGCTGGGATTGACCCCAAGTCCTGACCCTTTGGGGGACTATATGTGTTTTCCCTTTCTTTTGTCTTGTAGTTCGACTGGAAATCAATAAGTGGATCAGCCATTTTTCATTTGTTTGTCTTCCCTGGATGGTTTCTTGTCTCGAATTTTGGAGGAACATCCTAGTAGAGGCCAAGGCATAGGGATTGTCTCAACGAAAAGGTCGGACGTCAACGTAGCCTGGTATAAAAAGGAGGTTGAGAAACAATTTAACTCGGCTTAGGCCGAATGACACGGTGGTTCGACCAAGTCCGAAGAATGAGATAGCTTTTTTAGGGCCGAGGGACAAAGTAGCTCAGCTAGGGCCGAGGAACGAAATGGCTCGGCTAGGGCCAAGGGACAAAGTAGCTCGGCTAGGGCCGAGGAACGAAATGGCTCGGCTAGGGCCGAGGGACAAAGTAGCTCGGCTAGGGCTGAGGAACGAAATGGCTCGGCTAGTAGCCGATACTTCGGTTAGTTTCAAACTATAGAAACAGCTTTGGCCCTAAAAGGGGCATTAGGCGACGCCTAGGCCTCACACGCAACCAGACTGGGGGGTAATTACCGAGGAACACTCAGCATCTGTGCCCCTTCATTGCCTTGTGAGCGTCCTCTCCCTTCTTAGGCGAGTCGATTTTTGTTTTGCCAAAATAGATGATACGGCTTTGACACCAGCAAAAAGCTGCTCTAGCGCCTTCCGAGAGGCCTTTATTGCGTTGTTCTTTTCCACGCAGGTTGTTTTGGCGTATGACGCAAGCGTTTGCCTGCCATTGGAGGATGTCGCTTTCCCTGGGCGATCTCCCAGGTCTGCCCATTTCCGTAGGATTGGCGGGCAATTTTCTGCGTTTAAAAATCATGATCCAGGATCAAAGGGGATCTTTGCGTGCATCACGGTTCAGGCAATGGGCTTGGTGCGCAATGGGGCACTGCTTTCATCCTGGGAGGTCACGTGGTGGCATGGGTTAGGTGTTTTGAATCTCGGGGCTTTCTGCCTTGATAGCTGCTCCCGGTTCATTTCTGCCTATAAAAAGGGGAAAGAGGGGTCGTGTTAGGCCATCCCCAAAGTTTCCTTCCCTATGAGAGTTTCCACGATGCCCATCTCTCTGGGGTTTCGAGTGGAAGGGCCAAGCTTTCTTTTCGTGAGCCGTTTTCCCCCAGATAGTTGGGGTGATGAAGGAGCCGTTGGAGAGTGGCTCACCCTCAGGGGATGAGTCCCGGAGATCATCAGTCCCGGAGATCTCACGGAGAGTGCACATATACGCTTCCCGTGTGTCCTTTGTGGTTCGTTACGGGGGGGTGCATGGCAGGAAGTGTATCAACACCCCCATAGCACGCACGGAGCTTCCCTCCTCTGTCGGTCTGGATTCTCGTCCCTTCTCTGAGGGGAATCCTTGCCACGGGGAGGAGAAGATGGGAGCAACGCGGGACTGATGGTCCCCGAGCTCTCTCAGTCGGGCAGCGGTCTGCGATCCAGCATCCCATCCGAGGGGAGCTGGTTGGTTTGCCCGAGTCCTCAGAATTAGCATCCACGGGTCATGCCTCCTTTTGGACCTCTTAGTTCGCCCGGAGGGACCATGGAAGGTCGGCTTCGCCAACTATCTAGGCAAGCTGACTGGTTCGTGGTTTGTCTGATTTGTCGGTCTGGACGCCGGAGCATCACAGTTGCCCAGATCTACTTTGGAGCAGTTTGCCTGAGTTTTGTACTCGTCTTTATTTTATGCATTCCAATGCTCTTATAATGCCTCTCAGGCGGTTGTAATCGGTTTTGATGGCAATGGAATAAAGAAAGTTTTGTTCTTTTTCTCAATTTCTATTTCTTTTGCACCAAGAGTTGTTGTTGTTGGCAACAAGGCATAAGGACATCTCGTTCGTTTTTGAACGAGGATCCCGCACTATCTGAGCCAGTCGGGGCTTGTAAGCTACCCAGATCCAGACGGAAATTTAGAGACTGTTTGGCGGTAGGACATATTCCTTGACTTTGGCCGAAGCTCGGAGATTCATGACTCGACCTTATTGGGGTTCGTAGATTTGTAGCCCGGCCCTGCCAAGGTTCGGAGAATGGTTACTCGGCCTAGCCGAGGCTCGGAGTTTAATTGCTTGGCCCTGCCAAGGTTCAGAGATTTAGAGCTTGGAGAGATGACTTAGTCATCACCGTGAGTCATGATACCTGGTCCCTGTGAGGCTCGATGAGGAGCATCAAGGCGGAACGGATGGCACATGGGTACGCCCTTCATTTATGATTTGGCCACTCCTGAGGGAGTGAATTATCGTCAGGTGCTGGCGCTCTTTCTTCTTCACATTTTTCAAAGGGCGGTCGATTTAAGAGAGCTTGGGGGAGTGTCGAGGGCATTTACTGTGAGGGCCCGGCAGATCGGGAGGTACCCCATCTCTAGAGAAGGAGGGGGGTTCCCGAACAGTTCGTCGACATTTACCAATCTTGCTCGGGAAGGGGCGTGGCCCTTCGGGTTCTGTGGCTGCCAGTTAAAGCGGCGACACGTGGCGAATTCCCATGGGTCAGTATTTATGACCCAATTGATCGAGATACTCGCATGAGGAGTATAAATACGGATGAGTGGGGTGCTGGTGTTTACCATCCTTTTGGTTTAGTCTTCAAACAACTTTTGATATGGCTTCTCAATATGGGGACAATCGTCCAACGGCAGTCGTGGAGGTTCTCAAGGGAATCGCACCGTCGTACTGGTCGACACCATGTCCTTGGCGTCCGCTTTTGCAAGCCATGAACAGCTCGAAAAGGTGGTTGAAGAGTACCTCACCGTTTTCGTGAGGGAGACAAGAGCCCTTTGCCGGATGGTGGACCGGCAGAAGAAGGAGATAGCGTCCCTCCACCAATGGGTCGCCGAGCTGTCCCGACGTTTGGAGGGCCCGGCAGCTCCCAGGGAAGATAGTAAGCCCCTGTGAGGGCTCTTTTTACTTTTTCTTTTTCACTGTTCTTGTTTTTTCTTCTTCAGTCAATGAAAATGAAGATTTTGCATCTGGTGCATCTACTGTTGTCTCCAAAATATTTGCCAACATTGATTGGGATTTATCAGCTGCCCGAGTTCGAGCTAAGTTTTAGGAGACCGCAATTGGGTTTAGTCAGGGCACGTAAGCTACCCGAATCCAAACAAAGTTTAGAAGGATGCTTAGGTCGGTCGGGGCTTGTCAGCTGCCCAAATCCAAACCAGGTTTTGTGGGTCTCTGTTTGGACCAGTGGCGGACCTAGGCAGTCCTTAGAAGGAGATCCTTTACTTCTGCCGGAGTATCGGGAGGTTTTTATTTTAGGGTATCCGAGAGGTCACTCGGCTTCAAACGATGCCTTAGGGCATGGCTAAAGCATGAAGACTTTGCTCCTTTGGCTGAGGATTCGAGCATCGAGCGTGGCCAAGGCACAGGAATATCGCTTGGTTGGCCCGAGGAATTCGATAGTCAAGGATGTTCTTCGGCTTTGACCGAGATTTCTAGTAGCAGAATATACCCCTTGACTTTGGCCGAGGCTTATGCACTCCAGTTTTGGCTGGGGCTTCAGAGATTGTGGCCCCATCTAGGTTCGTGGATAAAATGTTCATCCTATCCGAGGTTCGGGGACTTCGTTGCTTGGCCCTGTCGGGGTTCGGATATGAGTTGCTCGGTCCTGCCGAGGTTCAGAGATTAGTTGCTCGGCCCAGCCGAGGTTCGGAGATCTGTTGCTCGGCCTAGCCGAGGTTCAGATATTAGTTGCTCGGCCCTGCCGAGGTTCGGAGATTTATTGCTTGGCCCAGCCGAGGTTTGGAGATTAGTTGCTCGGCCCAGCCGAGGTTCAGAGATTAGTTGCTCAGCCCTACCGAGGTTCCAAGATTTTGCTGCTCAGCCCAGCCGAGGTTCGAAGATTTTGCTGCTCGGCCCAGCCGAGGTTCAAAGATTTTGCTGCTTGGGTTCGGAGATTTTGCTGCTCGGCCTAGCCGAGGTTCAGAGATTTTGTTGCTCGGCCCTGCCGAGGTTCGGAGATTTTGTTGCTCAGCCCAGCCGAGGTTCGGAGATTTTGTTGCTTGGCCCTGCCAAGGTTCGTAGATTTCCTGTTAAAATAGGTAACTCGGTCGTGCTGAGAATTGGTAAGCAGCACCTGTTTCTTTTCATAATTTTTGGTGACATAATGTGTGGTGATTCATGTTGTAAATTATGAAACATGTGCCGACAAAAAGTGTAATAAGGTGAGCCTATAAAGGGCGTACCCTACTGATAATACTTACAGAGATTGTCCGAACTCCACGTTCGAGGGATGGATTTTCCACTTAGATCTTGCAGCTTGTAGGTTCCCGGTCCAACAATCTCCGCTACTTGATAGGGGCCTTCCCAGTTTGGTGCCAGCTTTCCTTGCTCCAGCGGTTTGGAGACAGATGCTTTCCGGAGAACGAGGTCGCCGGCAAGAAAGCTTTCCCTTTGACTCTGGAGGCATGGTAGCGGGCCACCCTTTGCTGATAGGCAGCCACTCTGATTCGAGCTTTCTCTCTAACCTCCTCTATCAGGTCAAGGTTGGTACAGAGCTACTCATCGCTGGTTTCCTTCGAGTAGCTTTCCACCCGCAAAGAAGGGAGACCTATCTCCACTGGGGTAACGGCCTCTGTGCCGAAGGCCATTCGGAATGGGGTTTCACCTGTGGGTACTCTCGGGGTGGTGCGGTAGGCCCACAAGACATGGTGCAACTCGTCTGCCCACCTGCCTCGGGCCCTGGAGAGCCAAGCTTTGATCCCTTGAAGCAAAGTCCGGTTGATTACTTCGGCTGCTCCGTTGGCTTGCGGATGCCTGACTGAGGTGAGGTGGTGACAGATTCCGTGCTCTTCGCAGAATTGGCGAAACTTTGGATTGTTGAATTGCCTACCGTTGTTAGTGATTATAGTGTGCGAGAGGCCGAAATGGCAGATGATGGACCTCCATACGAAATCCCTGGCCCGTGCTTCGGTTATTTGTGCAACCGCCTCCGCCTCGACCCATTTAGTGAAATAATCGATGGCGACAAATAGGAATTTTCGCTGTCCCGTGGCGAGCAGAAACAGGCCGAGGATGTCCATCCCCCACTTGGCAAAGGGCCAAGCGGAGGATACAGGAACTAGGATGGTGGAGGGGAGCCTCTGAATGCTTGAGTGCCTTTGGCATGGGTCGCAAGCTCGGACAAGGTCGTCTGCATCCTTCTGCATGGTCGGCCAATAGTAGCCTTGACGTAGCACCTTGTGATATAGGGACCGGCTCCCCAGATGGTTGCTGCAAATCCCCTCATGCACTTTGCGGAGGGCATAATCTGCTTTAGATGGGCGAAGACATCTGAGCAGTGGCATGGAGAAGGACCGTTTGTAGAGTTGGTCATCGATCAACACATAATGGGTGGCCTGCAGCTTTAGCCTTCTGGCTTCTCTTCGGACGGACGGAAGTGACCCTTCTTTGAGGTACCTCAGAATGGGGTCGAACCATGATAGCTCGGCCTCAACTTGCATTACTCGGTCGGCTTCCGTGACACTGGGTCTCTCTAAGATCTCCAGGTGAAATTTTTGCTCGATGTCCATGGATTCCACCGTTGCCAACCGAGACAACAGGTCGGCACGGGCATTCTCAGATCTAGGAATCTGAGTAATCTTGAATTCAAAAAATGGGAGAGTAGGCTCCAAACCTCTTGGAGATATCGGATCATGTTCGGTTCCCAAGCTTCAAACTCCCCTCGTACATGACCCACCACTAGCTGGGAGTCGGTGAAGGAATTAAGTTTCTCCACCTTAAGGTTGCAGGCAATTCGAAGACCGGCCAGCAAGGCTTCATACTCAGCTTTGTTGTTGGAGGCTGGGAAGGAGAAGCGGACACCATATTCGAAGGTCGCCCCCTCCGGACTGGTGAGAACCAAGCCCACACCGGAGTGATGACGTTGGATGACCTGTCGACATGGAGGAGCCATCGGGCGCCAGATTTTGGTTCCTCGGGGGAGTCGGGGGCGGAGCCATCCTCTGGGATGGTACACTCGAGGAGGAAATCAGCTAACACCTGAGCTTTGATGGCCAGGCGAGGCTGAAAATGGATATCATGCTCGCTCAGCTCAATGGCCCACTTAGTCATTCTCCCTAATGTCTCCGGGTGGTGGACCACCGTCTTGATGGGTCGGTCAGTCAGGACTGTCACAGAATGCACCTGGAAGTACGGCCGCAGCTTCCGAACTGAGGTTATCAAGGCCAACACCATCTTCTCAATTTGGCTATATCTTGTCTCCGCGTCGCGGAGTAGCCTGCTGACATAATAAATTGGCTTCTGGACCTTTTTTTCTTCCCTGACCAGCACCGAGCAAACGGCACCTTCTGAAACAGCCAAATACAGGAATAGTGTCTCGCCAGGATTTGGACTGCTGAGGAGTGGGGGAGAGCCGAGGTACTTCTTGAGATATTGGAATGATTTTTGACACTCAGGGGTCCATGGAAGTTCTTAGCTGATCGGAGAGTTTTGAAGAAGGGGAGGCATCTTTTGGCTGAGCGCGCCACGAAGCGGTTGAGAGCCGCTATCCTCCCGGTTAGGCGCTGGACTTCTTTAATAGATGCCGGAGGCGCCATCTGTTGAAGAGCTTGGATCTTCTGGGGGTTAGCTTCGATGCCCCGCTGGGAGACCATGAAGCCGAGGAACTTTCCGAAGTTAACGCCAAAGGTGCACTTAGTCAGATTGAGCTTCATCTGATACTTGTGAAGTGTTGCAAAGCTCTCTGAGAGGTCCTCGATGTGCTGTAATGCTTCTTTGCTTTTGACCAGCATGTCATCGACATACACCTCCATGTTCCGACCAATTTGGTCCTTGAACACTTTGTTGACCATCCTTTGGTAGGTGGCTCCTACGTTTTTAAGACCAAAAGGCATAACACGGTAACAGTAAGTACCTCGGTCAGTTATGAAGGCAGTCTTTTCTTCATCTTTGGAGGCCATCCGAATCTGGTTGTAGACGGAGTATGCGTCCATGAATGTCAGCATTTGATGACCTGAGGTGGCGTCCACAAGTTGATCAATCCGAGGGAGAGGGAAGCTATCCTTCGGGCATGCTTTGTTGAGGTCGGTGAAGTCAATGCAAATCCGCCACTTGCCGTTCGACTTCTTCACCATGACGACGTTCGATAGCCAGTTTGGGTAATTTACCTCCCGGACGAAGTTCGCCTTGATGAATTTATCAACCTCCTCTTCAATAGCCCTCTGCCGCTCTGGGGCAAAGCTCCTTTTCTTCTGTTTGACGGGTCGATACATCTCGTCCACGTTGAGGCAGTGGACAAGGACCTCGGGACTGATTCCCGGCATGTCAGAGGCGGACCAAGAAAAAACATCGGTGTTGCTCTGGAGGAAGTTGATTAGCTCCTGCCGAGGTTCACCTTTCAGCAGCGACCCAATCTTTATGGTTCGATCGGGATGAGCCTCGTCCAGCGGCACTTCTTCCAGTTCCTCGGCTGGTTCTTCCTGCTGTTCGGTGAAATCCTCTCGAACGTCCAGCCCGTCAACCTCTGGCATTCTAGACTGTAGGCTGGTGACGAAGCACTGTCGAGCCATGGTTTGGCTTCCTTAGACAACTCCAACTCCCTGTCTGGTGGGGAATTTCATAGATAGGTGTGGGATGGAGACAACCACCTTGAGGGACATCAGGCCGGGTCTACCAAATATCGCATTGTATGGCGACCTGAGTTTAGTTACTAGGAAGTTCGTATGAACAGTGGCCACAAGGGGCCAGGTTTCCACGTGAACCGTTAAGGTTACGACCCCTTCCGGGATGACGACGTCTCCTATGAATCCCATTAGGGTGGAATCCATGGCTTGAAGGTTTTCCATGAGTAGTCTCATCTTGGCAAACACATCGAGGTACAAAACATTCACAGAACTTCCACTGTCAACGAGGATCCGGCTTACATCATAATCATTTAATTTGAGGGATACAACTAGTGCATCATCATGGAGAAACTGTATCCCTCGGAGATCATCGTCAGAGAAGGAGAGTTTGCCCGTCCGCGCTTTCTTTGGCGCCGATCCTTCGTCATCATTTCTGGAGCTCGAGCCACCGGACTCCTTGATCATGTTGATGTGGCCGATTATAGGCAGATTTGGTGGAGGAGGGGGTTGTTGAAGCTCGGGCTGGCGATCCCCCCCTTGTCCTGGCTCGAGTGCCCTCCTGAATTGGTTTAGTTGGCCCTGTTGAATCAGCCTCTCAATCTCATTTTTCAGCTGCCAGCATTCATTAGTGTCATGGCCGTGCTCCCGGTGGTAGCGGCAGTATTTGGTGGGGTCCCTCCGGGTCGGGTTCCCTCGGAGAGGAGCTGGTCGGGGGAGCTGACGCTCTATCTCCATAAGAATTTGCGCCCTAGGTACCGTGAGTGGAGTGTACCGGTCGAATCGCCTGGGTGGACTCTGGGAGCGGTTTCTTGGCGATGGTAGGGGAGCTCTTTGGCGATGAGGTGGACTTGGCCGGCAGACGGGTCGATGCCTATCAGGACCTTTGGGCTCTCTCTTCCTCGCCAGCTCGGCACGGGCAACCCTCCGCGACTCTTTGACCCTAGCGTATTTATCTGCCAGGGCCATCATATCGGAGAGGTTTGGGGGGTAGCTGACTTCCATCACCAGGTAGAAGTCGCTCTCCTTTGAAACTCCCCCCGCCAAGGCGGACATAGCCACCTCATGATTAAGGTGGTCCACCTCTAGCATGGCCTTGTTGAAGCGGCCAAGAAAGTTTCTCAAGGACTCCCCCTCTCTCTACTTAACTTCGGAAAGGGAGTCAGATCTCCGTCGGTGACGGCGGCTACTAACGAATTGGCCAATAAAAAGATGGCTCAGCTCATCGAATGAATCAATGGAACCTGGTTTCAAGGCGTTGAACTAGGTCCGGGCAGATCCTCTAAGGGTGGAGGGGAAGGCGCGGTAGAGGATTGCAGCAGATGCTCCGTGGAATATCATTATTGATCAAAAGCTGCTGAGATGATCATCCGGGTCAGAAGATCCATGGTAGGGCTTGACGGTGGATAGTTTGACATAAGAGGGAATCACTTCCTCCATGATCCCTTTGGAGAAAGGGATGCCCTGCTCTGCCTTGGGCTGAGGTGGATGGGCCTGCTTGGCAGCATCCAGTTCCTGACGCATCTCTCGGATTTATCGATGGATCTCCTCTTCAGAAGTAAGAGGAGGAGCTGGGCGGGGAGAGCATAGGGACGGTGTCGAATCATGGTGGGAGGACACCGGGGAAAGGGTTCGGGCTCATCGAGAGATCTGGGAGGATCCCTGTCATAGCCGCCTCGCGAGACCGGTTTGTCCCCTTTGGGTCGGTGTGGGGGGCCCATGGCTTCATGCGGACCAGAGGAGGAGGTGGCCAGAGAGGAAGGAGCTGCGACCTCCCTATGAAGGTGCGGAGCAAGGGCAGCTGCGAAATGCTACTGAACCAGGTGGGTCAGGGCTTGGACTAGCTGGATCAGCGTGGCGAACTAGTCCTGGGTCACCGGGATGGCTAGTGGTGATGGGGTCTCAACTGGTGCAGGCTGCGGCGCCGTGTTGCCTGTCAGATCAGGTCTTTGAGTGACGACCTGGTCTTGGGCTTCGGAGGTTGCTCTTCTACGATTAGCCATTAGAGAGGTTCTACTCCAGATCGAGATCCTTGTCTCCTTTATTCAAGTTTTAATGAGACTTGAGGCCCTTCCTCTAGCGCCAATCTGTTGCCATCGGGATCCATCCTCCGACTCGGGCGCGGTCGATCTCCTGGTCTGGGCTTCCTCCTAGGTGGACCTGCACAGAAGTCCTCGCGCGAGAGGCATTGAGGGTGGCCCTTCGCGGAAGACCCTTCGACGCTCAAGTCAGTGGTGGTTGGTGATCAACAGAAAATGGGGAGAGGGATCTTTCCGGGAAGTCTCTCCAGGGGTGGCCAATCGGGAGCTCCAAGGGAGCGCCAACGAGCAATGGAGGAGAGTGAGAGTGGGAGTGAGAGTGAGCCAGGGGCTGTGAGTGCATACCTGAGAGAATCTGGGGGTGTCATATTTATAGGCAATCATCTGGATCTTGAGCGCTTTCTGGAAGGTTTGAAGGTTGTTAGGATACAGGGATGAATTGAATCAGGCCGTTGTAGGGCCGGTGGGATCCGTATCTTGTTCGTTGAGGGATCGATGGTTAGGAGAGCTCTTTGATGGCCTAAGATCTGATAGATGCGTAGGTCCCAGGTAGTTATATTAGGTCCTAGACCACTCTCCAACATGATTCTTTGCCTGGGATTCCATTATGATAGGTCTAGGCTCTCCCGCATCGGGTTTCACGGAGGTGAGTATCGAGTCATGGATCGCTCAGGGAGGCCAAGCTATAGAATCTCGGGGGAAGCCGAGCTATATTAGCTCGGGGAGGTCGAGCTATGGGAGCTCAGGGAAGATGAGCTATAGGAAGCTTGGGGAAGCCGAGCTATGGGAAGCTCGGGGAAGATGAGCTACAGAAAGCTCGGGGAAGCCGAGCTATGGGAAGCTCGTGGGAAGCCGAGCTATGGAAGCTCGGGGAAAGCCGAGCCATGGGAGGCTCGGGGAAAATGAGTTACAGGAAGCTCGGGGAAGCCGAGCCATGGGAGGCTCGGAGAAAATGAGCTATAGGAAGCTCGGGGAAGCCGAGCTATCGGAAGCTCGGGGGAAGCCGAGCTATAGGAAGCTCGGGGAAGACGAGCTATGGGAAGCTCGGGGAAGGTTGAGTTATGGGTAGTTCGGAAAGGTCGGGCTATGGAAACCCGGAAAGAACGAGTCAGAAGTCGCATGGCCTGCCGGACCATATTAGTTTAGCTTGTTCCTCGGGGGCATATCGTAGCGGGCGGAGGGATGGGGCTGATCCTAGCCCCCTCACACGGTTATCAATGCAATGATGATTCTACCCCTCAACACTTTCTAACATGAAGACAAGATCTCCGGAGGAAGACCTTTCCCATGGGTCTGGGGGGCATCTTTCATCTTCTGATCGGATTAAGAGGACTCTTGGCTCAACCGAGCTGGCCCGGCCAAGCCCTCCAGCTTCTTCCTCACCACTGCCAGTATCAGCTACTCCCCAGGATCAGTTAGCCACCCTCACACAACAAGTTCAAACTCTTGTTGGGATGGTTCAGCAACTGCAGGAGAAACATTCCAGAGGGGCCCGGCAGCGGTTCGAACCACCTCTACACTCCAGATCGGCTACTCCTATTAGCTGGCAGTCTACCCGAGGGAGATCCCCTCCTACGAGGCCTCTCCACCCCTACGCCTCGGCGGGGCTTCATTCTCAGGGCTCCTAGGGTGGATCATGCTCCCATACCCATTCCTCGGGTAGTCTACCTACCAGGTGGTGGCAGGGAAAGGAGCCACATGTGGAGCACCGCCAGTGGTGTCGTCGATCTTTGTCTTATTCTCCTGAGCCAGCCAGAGGAAAGATGGCTGATCAAATGGAGAGGCACCTCGATGAACAAGACCAGAGATTGGAAGAGCTTAGCCAGAGAATCAATAATCAGCCGGGGTCAGATTACGACACCCGCCCTCCTCTTACTCGGCGAATCATGGAGGAACCCATTCCTGGGAGGTTCCGCTTCCCTCAGCTTGACCCTTATGATGGCACCACTGACCCTTTGGATCACCTGGAAAGTTACAAGGCTATTATGCAGGTCCAAGGGGCAACTGATGCCCTCTTGTGTGTTGCTTTCCCAGCCACACTCCGAAAGGCCGCCCGTGCTTGGTATTCTCGTCTACCCGCACGCAGTATTGATTCCTTCCGACAATTAGAAAGATCTTTCTTGGCTCATTTTGATGCTTGTCGAAAGATCCCTCGAGTGGCAGACAGCTTATTCTCTGTGCAGCAACAAGATGGGGAGTCCCTGAAAGACTTTATAACCCGATTCAAGGTGGTGGCCCTGGAAGTCTATCATCTTGACGATGTTGTGGCTACTCTGGCCTTGAAGCTAGGGCTCCGTCCCTCCTGCTTCACTTATTCTCTAGACAAAAGGCCTCCTTGCTCTTATGCTGATCTCTTGAGTCGTGCACAGAAGTACATCAGCACCGATGAGGCTGATTCGTGAAGGAGAGGCGCAGAAGGAAGGACTGGGAAGAGGCCAGCCCGCCCGGAGTCGAGCGGGCCCCCTCCCAAGAAGTCTGAGTCCTTACGCTGACCGGCTGATCGCCGTAAGAGCCTAGCCCCCAGAGAAGATCATCTTACACCCCTCCTTGCACCCCGGGCTCATATCCTCATGGAGATTGAAAATGAGCCTTATCTGCAGCATCCACCTCCATTGAAGAAAGGCGCCGCACGTGATAGAAGCCGCTACTGCTATTTCCATAGAGATTATGGCCACGACACTGAGGAATGCCACAATCTAAAGCAGGCCATTGAAGAGCTCATCCAAAGGGGATATCTTGGGTAGTACATCCAGAAGAAGGAGACTCCACCTGTACCAGCTTTGATGCCCCCCCCCCTGCCTCAAGCCAACATTGATAACGCCCCTACGGAGCGAATGGTGGGAATGATTGCCCGTGGAGAAGCATCATCTTATAAGAGGCCAAGAGGGGAGGAAGAGTTAGAAAATGTAATCCCTTTTAAGGGAGATATAGCTGGGGGTGGTGTTGTAAAAGATGATAGCGTCATTGTCTCTATGACGGTCGCTAAGCATCCTGTAAGAAGGATCTTAATTGATAGTGGAAGCTCCGCCAACGTACTTACTTATGATGCATTTCTTTGAATGGGATTATCTCCCGACTCTCTTCGACATGTAGCTGCTCCTCTAGTTGGCTTCATAAGAGATTCTATATGGGTGGAGGGTGAGATTACCCTACCTGCTACGGCAGGGTCGCCGCCACGCTAGAGCACAGTGATGCTAGACTTCCTGGTGGTCTGGGTACCCCTGACATACAATGCCATTCTTGGCTGCCCTGGATTGAATACGCTAGATGCAGTTATTATTGGGGAACATGGAATACCCCCAAGATCACGGCTATAGCGTATATGAGTAATACAAAAAACTTTTACCATTCTAATCTATGAGTACAAGATCATACCTTCAGATTTGAACTTTGGAACACTTTGATTTGATTGTTCGACCTCAACCTTTAGCCTTCCGCCGTATTCCCGAAAATACCTTATTTCTCTCACAAGATGGTGGGATCTCCTGGCTATCCTAGGGTTTCTTGTTTTTCTTTCTCCAAATCCGTTCTCAAAACCTTAACCCTAGCAACCAACTGAGAGGATATTTATAGGGCTACAACAGGGACCAATAGGCAAATATGAAAAGGACTTTCCACGTAATTAAATCTCCCAATCCTACCCCGGTTTAGGATTCAATTACGTAAATTACAATTCATTCCACTAAAGAATTATAATTGTACTCCTAATCATATTCGAATTTATATTTTCAAGCCTTAATATTAAATACTTATTATCTCCCCACGTTAAGATTACAGATATCCACCAATTAAATTTAATTACTGACAATATAATTTAATTGACTTTTATTATCCTTGAGACTTATCCACTTAACTTATTTGATGTATCAGATTCAAAATCCACTTGCAAGATTTGATACAATCAAAACTTATAAGCTTCCTCAAGGGGATATCATCAATCCAATTTATCAGGATGTGGTTTCCTTCAACTATTAATATTCACCATATATATAATGTTATTGCCCAACCCACTGAGTTTATTGACTCATATAGAATCTCACTCTATGTATAATCAAAGCAATAATCACGTGTCTAGAAATAGAATTCGGATTAAGAGCATAAGTAATCATAATATTCATGAGTTTTAAATTATTTTATAAAGTCAGTATAAAATAATTAACTCAACTGGGTCCTGTTCAATACACACAAAGTGTACTAGTACAAATAGTTAGAATAAACCATTCCCCGTAGTCAAGACAGACCTACTAAAAATTTGTGCTACAGTTCTACTGATGGTGTGTCCAATTCCATCTAAAACTATGAACAATAAACTTATATTCCAAAAGAACCGATGATCTAGTCTTCTGTGTGTAAGCCGTACTCTACACACTAGATCAAATACTCTTTGTAAATACTAGATACATGCACATATATAGTAAATGGCACACATTGCTCAAAATGAATTCTCATTAAAATATAAAGACATAACATAAAGCATATCTTTTAGTCTATATCTCTATCAGTTATATCCACTAAGCATCTACTGGTGCAATTCCCTACTAACCGAGGAATTGGCGAAATGCATGGGGAGGTGGACTCAGTTAGACCTTGTTATCATCTAGCTCCCAGTCCTCAAGCAGTTGCGATTCCCCCGGTCGCCGAGTCATTCGATCCTAGGGAGACCGAGCAAAGGGGGGAACCAGCAGAACGTTTGATATCTTGCCCCCTAGAAGATGACCCGGGCAAAATCGTGCAAATCAGCGAACTCCTCTCCCCTGAAGCCCGGAGTCAGCTCCTAGCCTTCTTACGGATGAATGCTGATATCTTCGCTTGGAAAGTGACAGATATGGTTGGGATCCCCTCAGAGGTGATCACTCACCAGATTAATATCAACCCAGGATGCCGGCCGGTCCACTAGAAAAAAATGAGTTTCACTCCCGAGCGGCAGAGAACCATAGATGAAGAAGTGGATAAATTACTTATGGCCAGCCATATTCGAGAGGCACAATACCCTGACTGGCTAGCCAATGTGGTCATGGTCTGGAAAACCAGTGGGGGGTGGAGAATCTGCATTGATTATACTGATCTTAACAAAGCCTGTCCTAAGGACAATTTTTCGTTGCCATGGATCGACCAGTTAGTGGATTCTACTTCCGGCTACGAACTTCTTAGCTTCATAGATGCCTTTTCGAGGTATAAACAAATAAAAATGAATCCTTCGGATGAAGAACATACCTCTTTTGTCACTGAGAAGGGCATTTATTATTACAAAGTAATGCCCTTTGGGTTAAAGAATGCGGGAGCCACCTATCAAAGGCTGATGAATAAAGTTTTCAAAGATCAGCTCGGCCGCAATATAGAAGTGTATGTAGGTGATATGTTGACGAAGAGCACTTGTGCTACCAACCATATCGCTGACCTGGAGGAGACTTTCGATAACCTTTGACTCCATAGAATCAAGCTTAACCCGCGCAAATGCGCATTTGGGGTTACTGCAGGGAAATTCTTGGGTTTTCTGGTAACTCGGTGGGGAATTGAAGCAAACCCAGAGAAGATTCAGGCCATCCTCGATATGAGGCGACCAGCTTGTAAGAGAGAGGTACAACAACTTACCGAAAGGATTGTAGTGCTGAGCCAATTTTTGTTAAGATCAGTAGAAAGGTGTTTGCCCTTCTTCAAAGTCTTACGCAGAGCGGACGGTTTTGAATGGACGAAAGATTGTCAGCGGGCTTTTGAAGAGCTTAAGGAGTTCTTATCTATGCCACCCCTGTTATCTAAACCGAAGGAAGGAGAGAAGCTCTTCCTTTATCTCGCAACTTCCTCATAAGCCGTCAGCTCCGTTCTGGTGCATATCGATGACCATGCTATTTAAAAACCTATGTATTATACTAGCAAAGTACTTCATGGTGCGGAAGAGAGGTATTCCAAAATGGAAAAGGTTATTTTTGCTTTGGTTATCTCCGCCCGATGACTCAGACCATATTTTCAGGCCCATCCTATAATTGTACTCACTGACCAGCCTCTCAGAGCCATTTTGTCCCGTCCTGATACTTCTAGCCGATTGGCTTAGTGGGCCATTAAGCTAGGGGAGTTTGACTTATCCTTTCAACCCTGGGCAGCTTTGAAATCCCAGGTCTTAGCTGACTTCCTGGTGGAATGTACTTGGTCTGAGAGGCATCAAGAAGATTCCCCCCAAGTTCTTTCAGATGTCGGCGAGGAGAATGATGAGGCGTGGATCCTCCACGTCGATGGGGCCTCTAACTCCCAGGGGAGCGAAGCCGGCCTTATTCTTGCTAGTCCGGAGGGCGTGGTGTTGGAGTATGCTCTCCGCTTCCTCTTTGAAGCTACTAACAATCAAGCTGAATATGAAGCCTTGTTGGCTGGGATTAAACTGGCACATGGACTGGGAATCAAGCGCCTCCGAGCTTTTACCGACTCGCAGTTTATTTATGCCCAAGTAGCTGGAGAGTACGAAGCTCAAGAACCTATCATGTCCCGGTATCTAAGCAAGGTTAATCTATTAATCCCATTGCTAGATCACTTCACTATCAATTACATCCCTAGAGGGGAGAACGCTAGAGCTAATATGTTGGCCCGACTTGCTACATCAGTAGATAGCGCCATGGGCAGAACTTATATTGAATACGTGGAGACACCTAGTATTGAAGCCATGGAGGAAACTCTGCCTGTTACATAGGAAGAAACATGGATGGACGCCTATGTCCAATAATTGAAAGATGGTGCTCTCCCGGCTGACCGCAGGGAAGCCAAGCTGCTTAAACGGAGAGCCTCTAAGTTCATATTGCTGGACGACCAACTCTACAAGAAATCCTTTTCTCAGCCTTTTCTCAAATGCATCGGACCAGCGGATGCGAACTATATTCTTAGAGAAATTCATGAAGGTATATGCGAAAATCATTCGGGGGGCAGATCCCTGGCACGCAAAGCTCTCCGGCAAGGATATTATTGGCTAACCATGCAGGAAGATGCAACTGAACTGGTGAAGAGATGTGACCAATGTCAATGGTACACTTGCATCCAACTGCAGCCGGCTTCCTTGTTGAGTCATCTCTTTGCCCCATGGCCCTTCGCCCAATGGGGCATGGACATCCTCGGCCCTTTCCCACCGGCATCAGGACAGCGGAAATTTCTGCTTGTTGCTATTGATTATTTTACTAAGTGGGTTGAGGTCGAGGCGCTCGCCAGGATCACTGAGGCCAAGTCAAGGCTTTTCTCTGAAAATCCATTGTCTGTCGATTCGGCATACCTCATACTCTTGTCACTAACAACGGCCGACAATTCGACAACGTTGCCTTTAGAACTTTTTGTGCTGATTTTGGCATCACTCATCGATTCGGCTCTGTCGGCCATCCATAGTCTAATGGAGAGGCTGAGGTTACGAATCGTATGATATTATGAGGACTGAGAACCAGGCTAGACCATCTAATGGAAGATGGGTAGAAGAACTCCCGAGCATGCTATGGGCATACCACACAACTCCCAGGACGCCAACAGGAGAGATGCCTTTCAACCTGGTTTTTGGTTCCGAGGCTGTTATTCCGGTCGAGATTGGCCTGCCAAGTATTCGAGTGGAGTCGTATGATGAAGCCGACAACCTCCCTAATTTAAGAGCCAGTCTCGACCTCATTGATGAAGTAAGGGACTGAGCTCAAGTTAAAATGGTGGCCTACCAACAGTGGATAGCGAGATATTACAATACTCGCATCTGCCCAAAAAGTTTCCACCAGGGAGACTTGGTCCTTAGAAGAGCCGCAATATCCAAGCCACCGGAAGGGGGAAAATTGTTCCCGAATTGGGAAGGACCCTATCGAGTCGCAAAAGTCCTTCCCCGTGGAGCATACCGGTTTGAAGATTTGAGCGGGCAACCAATCCATCGAACATGGAACGTAGACAATCTCCAATAATACCACCAGTAATGTAATGAATGTATTTATCCAAGAAATCAATAAATGTACACATTTGGATATTTCCTATGAATAGTTCTTGAAAAGAACTCGGCGGCCCCATGGTCCTAAGGACACCCCCGGGTTGGTATCGTTTACCTCTGAGGAGGTTCAAGTCCAAGACCTAGGCGGCCTTGAGTCGAACTCTCGGGCTGGTATCCGACTACCCCCAAGATTATTCTTGAAAAGAACTCAGTGGCCCCATGATCCTAAGGACACCCCCGGGTTGGTGTCGTTTACCCCTAAGGAGGTTCAAGTCCAAGACCTAGGCGGCCTCGAGTCGAACTCTCGGGCTGGTGTTTGACTACCCCTGAGATTTTTCTTGAAAAGAACTCAGCAGCCCCATGGTCCTAAGGACACCCCCGGGTTGGTATCGTTTATCCCTGTGGAGGTTCAAGTCCAAGACCTAGGCGGCCTCGAGTCAAACTCTCGGGCTGGTATCCGACTACCCCTGAGATTGTTTTTGAAAAGAACTCGGCGGCCCCACGGTCCTAAGGACACCTCTTGGTTGGTATTGTTTACCCCTGAGGAGGTTCAAGTCCAAGATCTAGGCAGCCTCGAGTCGAACTCTCGGGCTGGTGTTCGACTACCCCTGAGATTGTTCTTGAAAAGAACTCGGTGGCCCCACGGTCCTAAGGATACCTTGGGGTTGGTATCGTTTACCCCTGAGGAGGTTCAAGTCCAAGACCTAGGCAGCCTCGAGTCAAACTCTTGGGCTGGTATCCGACTACCCCCGAGATTATTCTTGAAAAGAACTCGGTGGCCCCACGGTCCTAAGGACACCCCCAGGTTGGTATCGTTTACCCCTGAGGAGGTTCAAGTCCAAGACCTAGGCCACCTCGAGTCAAACTCTCGGGCTGGTATCCGACTACCCCCGAGATTATTCTTGAAAAGAACTCGACGGCACCATGGTCCTAAGGACACCCCTGGGTT
Source organism: Calamus simplicifolius (assembly GCA_900491605.1). Lineage (NCBI taxonomy): Eukaryota > Viridiplantae > Streptophyta > Magnoliopsida > Arecales > Arecaceae > Calamus > Calamus simplicifolius. The sequence goes on along the minus strand of UESW01004059.1, from coordinate 476,264 downwards.
GGTATCATTTAGCCCTGAGGAGGTTCAAGTCCAAGACCTAGGCGGCCTCGAGTCGAACTTTCGGGCTAGTATTGACTACCCCCAAGATTGTTCTTGAAAAGAACTCGACGGCCCCACGGTCCTAAGGACACCCCCAGGTTGGTATCGTTTACCCTTGAGGAGGTTCAAGTCCAAGACCTAGGTGGCCTCGAGTCGAACTCTCGGGCTGGTATCCGTCTACCCTCAAGATTGTTCTTGAAAAGAACTCGGTGGCCCCACGGTCCTAAGGACACCCCTGGGTTGGTACGTTTACCCCTGAGGAGGTTCAAGTCCAAGACCTAGGCGGCCTCGAGTCGAACCCACGGGCTGGTATCCGGCTACCCCCAGCATAGATCTTGAAGAGAGCTCGGCGGCCTTACGATCCTAAGGACACCTCAGGGCGGCACCGTTTACCCTTGCGACGGCACAAATCCAAGGCCTAAAGCAGGCTCATGTCAGATTCCTAAGGCTAAAAATCCTTATGGAGCTCCCTAGATTACCCTCCTTATCGGAATCCTGAGACTTGCGTTCCGAGACAATGTCCCTGTGGAACGACCCTGAAATTCAAACTTAATGTTAGTCTGTAGTGTAAGCCTTGAAAGGTCGGAGAAAGGGATGAGTCCCCTTACCTCCTCTGTATAATGGTTAAAAATCGGAGGGCGATCGATTGTGATATTGAACATATAAAAATGAAGAATTGATACTCATTAGTTTAGAAGTTGAACTGCTACAAAACTCTATAAAGTATCATCTACAAGCCAACGTTGGCCGGCTTACAAAAAGAGGCCGCTAAGGATAGGATCAAAGACAAAAAATCAAGTCAAATACAGCTGCACTCCTATTGATTCCCAGGATGCTGACCCACTGTGGTCGACCTGATGGTTGGCTCTTCAATTGTAGTCGTTTTAGTAGCGGGGTCTTCAGCTATCACCGCTTCATCGGCTGTATCTTCAACCTCAGCATCAGAGGTTTCTTCATCATCTGTAGGTTGGAAACGCTCAAGGTCTTCTAGTTTGAAGTGCCGAGATAATCTTCTTTTGCACCTCTCAAAACCCTGGACGAAGGCATCCATAACAGCCTCACGAAATTCCGAGGCAAAGAAAGGGGAATTCTTATATTCTTTAATGACCTCCCAAGCCCGAGATTCGGCCGCGGCCACCCTTTCTTGAGCTTTCGTCTCCGCTATGGCCATCCTGTCCAGGGCTTCTTTTGTTTCCTTCTCGGCCAGGGCCAGCTTCTCTGCAGAATCGAGGGCCGCGGCCTCTGCATTATCGGCCCTGTTCTCGGTGTGCTCTAGCTTGAGAATGGCCTCCTTGAATCTTTCCTCCATCGGCAGCAACTTTGGCCTGGTTTCAGATAATTTGGCGTCCAGGGTCTACAGCTCCTTCTTGGCCCTCTCCCGCCACGCGCGATTATCTTCCTAAACGGCCTGAAGGTCATGTAATGCCTTCGATTCCCGGGCCTTTACTTTCGATAGTTCTTTGTTCAGGCCCTCGTTATGAGACTTGGCATTGATCAGATCCTCACGAAGCACGAAAAGGCCATTGGACATATGTATTAAACAGTCAATGAATATAGGAATTCTGTAATTACGAAACAAAAAGAGAAAAGAGAGGAAGGCCGTGATTCTACGTGGAGCGCGGCTGTAAACATTGTATTGAAGGACTCCTCCAATGGCAAGCCCCTCATCTTGGCCTGAAATCTAGGCACGATAGAAAGTTTAAGGACCGTTTCTGATAAATGGCTCTTGTACGCAGCACCTTGGTTGGGCATCCGTGAAGATTGAGACGGACTCTTTGAGATGTCCGGGGGAGCAGAGGCATCTACTCCTTTTGGCGACTACGGGCCCGGCAGGCAGGTCTTAGCTAACCCTTTACTCCCGAATGGCCCCCCAGTATCCCTGGCGGGAGAGGAAGCAGCCCCCGGTGGACTCGCCTCGGGGAGGCCCCCGATAGGTATCCCGGCGGGAGGGTTCTCCTCTCCCTCATCCTCCTCTACTAATATTGTCTTGGGGAGGGTCGTCGGAGGCTGGGTCGAGCAACCCGGCTCCCTCCGACAGGGCCTCTTAGGCCCAGCCCCTGTCGCGCCACGAGCGCTTCCTTCTCTCTTCTGGAGGCCCGATATTATCGAATATTGGGAGAATTTCATTGCTACAAAACAAAGAGCCCAAGATTAATAAAAAAAGTGCACGAGGAATGCCAAATGTAAGCAGAAGATGTACATTAAAATGCGTTCTCATATGCGTATTCAAATACCAAATGCCCAAACCAAAAAAAAAAAAAAAGAAGAGAAGAGAAAAGAAAATGGTAATAATAATAATGAAACTCTTTGAGGCTCACCGGGTGCTGTGGGCAGCGACACCGGCATGAATGCGATCCCCTGAAGGTTATCCTTCGATAACAGTTCCTTACTAGGGGGCACGATGGTGGACAGCAAAATGTTAAATAGTTTCTGATCTCTCTTTCAATGTTTGAGTTTTGATTAGAACTAGTATCAGGAACACCCCAGTTCACGTCCACCCCCTCTAGATGTGCATAAAAAAACCATGACTTCCACCCTTTGATTTTGGAAGGGAGATTGAGCCTGAGGACTCTCTTGGGCCTAGACGTAAAACTCCACCACCCATCCCTTATAGGATTCCGGATCCTATACAAAGCCCTAAATAAGGAGAGCCAGGCGGAAGCCCCATGGAAATGACAAAGCACCAAAAACGAAAAGATGATACGAATGGAGTTAGGGGTAATCTACGCAGGAATAAGATGGTACCTATTCAACAAATTTACAAAAAAAGGATGCAAAGGTAGCCGTAGGCCGCACTTAAAAAATTCTTCGTACAGCGCAACCTTCCCCGGTTGCATAGAGGTAACCCTATCTTCGGGGAGGGGAACGGAAAGTCGAATGTTATTTGGGATCTCGAATCGAGCCCTGAGATTCCTAAGATCTTGAGAGGACGTGATTGAGGCAATCTCCATCGGATCGGCTGATTTAGGGGTAACTACCGAGAATCCTACATCATGACTAGTGGATGAAGAAGAAACCCTAGGGGATTGGGGTAATGGCCTAGACATTGGTCGCAGGGCTGGTTGATCCCCATGAATGGTCACGCCTCCGAGAGCTTGGCGACGCGCCTTGGTAATCTCTTCTCGAGAAGGTTCGATCAGTGGGCTTTTGCCTTTCCTATCTTGGTGGGGATCCATGAAGAAGGAAAAGGAGAGAGAAAAGTCGACTAACCTGAACTTGGAAGAGTGAAGACACAGAAGAAGCAACAAAGATAAAAAAATAGGGGGGCAGAGAGGACGAACCCCTTTTTAATATATTTTGAATATAACGCCTCAAGCGTCACAAAACCATGCGGCGATCCTTGAGTGGGATTGGGCAGGTGAAAAGATGTTATCCCCTTAGGGATATGCGCCCTCCTTTTGTTTTTTGAAATGTCACCTATCGGATATAGAAATTTAAATTGAATTTTCCGCCCCTCCACCCTTGGCAAGTGCGGCGCACCTGAGCATAAGGGGCAGGGGCGAGGGGGCATATGATGTGGTCGGTAAATGAAGGGCAGGTTGTGATGCGGTCAGTCAACGAAGATTAGGTTAAGGTCCTGGGTGGCCCCTAGGTCCTGGCGGCCTCCTGGTCTTGGGCGGCCCCCAAGCCCTGGGCGGCCCTTCAGTCCTGGGTGGCCCCCAAGCTCTGGGCGGCCTTCCGATCCTGGGCGGCCCCCAAGCCCTGCGCGGCCTCCTGGTCCTGGGCGGCCCCCAAGCCCTGGGCAAACCTCTAGTCCCGGACGACCCCTAAGCCCTGGGCGGCCTCCTGGTCCTGGGCGGCCCCCAAGCTCTGGGCGGCCTCCTGGTCCTTGGCGGCCCCCAGGTCCTGGGCGGCCCTTCGGTCCTGGGTGGCCCCCAAGCTCTAGGTGGGCTCCTGGTCCTGCGTGGCCTTCCGGTCCTGAGTGGCCCCCAAGCTCTGGGCGGCCTCCTGGTCCTGGGCGGCCCCCAAGCTTTGGGTGGTCTCCTAGTCCTGGGCGACCCCCAGGTCCTGGGCGGCCCTTCGGTCCTAGGCGGCCCCCAAGCTCTGGGCGGCCTCATGGTCCTGGGCGACCCCCAAGCCCTGTGCGGCTTCCTAGTCCTGGACGGTCCCCAAGCCCTAGACGGCCCTTCAGTCCTGGATGGCCCCCAAGCCCTGGGCGGCCTCCTAGTCCTGGATGGCCCCCAAGCCCTGGGTGGCCCTCCAGTCTTGGACGGCCCCCAAGCCCTGGGCGGCCCTCCAGTCCTGGACTGCCCCCAAGCCCTGGGCGGCCTCCTAGTCCTGGACGGCCCCCAAGCCCTGGGTGGCCCTCCAGTCTTGGACGGCCCCCAAGCCCTGGACGACCTCCTAGTCCTGGACGGCCCCCAAGCCGTGGGTGGCCCTCCTGGTCCTGGGCGGCCCCCAGGTCCTGGGCGGTCCTTGGTCCTGGGCAGCCCTTCAGTCCTGGGCGGTCCCCAAGCCCTGGGCAGCCCTCCAGCCTTGGGCTATACTCCTCGAGCTCTTAAAGCTATTTTCGTATCAGAAGCACTTAACACGACAAACTGTCGTGTTCGAAATAAAGCTCAAGAATCACCAAACATCATGATGCTTTAAATGACTTGAATAAGACAAATGCTAGAACATCACCATTTATCAAAAAACTCAAATAAAGGAGATACTGAGCACCTGTTTTAGAGCCAGATAACTTTTCACTAACTCTGACATTCCCTTGGGAAAACCGAAACCCATCATGAAGATTCTTAGCTTCCAGAGCAAGCTCCTTAATTCCTCTGGTGTTAATTATCAGCAAATGACCACGTGGAACACTCTCACAAGTGGCTGATCTTTAGTCTTATACATTAATCATATCCAAAAAAGAAAGAAAAATGACTCGATGCTGACGGCATGATGACGAAGATAAGAAAGGGATATTCTTTGAAATTCAAGGAATATAAGGGGGGGGGAGATCCATGAGCGGGGGGGGGGCGGATTTTTTCTCTTCCTTCCACCGGAGATCCCGAACAAAAAAATTTTTTCTATCTTTCTAGTGATCCAGCATCAACACCATTCTTTACAAATCATGGCCTTTAAATTATTTGGGCCGTTCTGACTGTTCATGGCCTTGCGAGCATTCCATGAGTGTTCATGGAATGTGCTCGCCTCGCGAGCATTCATGTAAAGCTCACCTTGCAAGCCGAATGCTCATGCAAGAGCGTTCCTCCCCTTTTCTTTTTTTTTAACTTTTTTTAACTTTTAAAATTATTAAAAAGTCAATAATCTCCCATAGAAGTTTTAAAATAAAATCAATATAATATAAATTTTTAGGGCATCCTATACTGTGCAATAGGTGAGGTGTCCTATGAACTTGAACCCCACTTATTATTGATTGTATACATTTAAAAGAAGTATAGTGGATTAAACCTTTTAAATTAAGTCCTTAACTCAGACTTCTACTAATCACACACATGGTATGAATCAATTGGGTTTAAGCAATCAGCACATATTAAAGACCTTGCACTTAGTACCTTAATTTTTCATGAGAATTTCTTAAGGTTAGCCCAAACCTCAAGTCATGGCTTAATATGACGATTCTTATATAGGTGAATCCTCAAAGGGTATTTGTGACTAATACCCTGCAGATAACTTACCTTGAATCCATTAAAAGTACAACTCAACCTTACATAGATTTATTTTGTCACTTTATAAGAGAACTCATCATAGGTATGGGATGACAAATTTTTTTTTTAAATTATGCTCTAACATAATCACTTAATCAGCTTTGTTTCTACTACATTGAATCTCTTTCATGAGATCTTCAATCACAAAGGTTAGGTATCCACTGCTAGTGACGAAATAATGGTCTTAAGCTCCATCTCCCTCGATGATTCTATGACTTCACTCCTAGATAATCTCTTGGTTAATTGATCTGCCAAATTCTTCTCAGACTTGACAAATTCAAAGAAGATATCATTATTTTTCTTATGTTGTCTTATAGACTTATGATGAAACCGTATATGGCGATTCATCTTTTTATTGGTACTTTTTTTATTAGTCAGTTCGATAGTGGATTAATATAGTTGGAACTGGCTTAAGTACCAAAGGTAGCTCTGATATTAGATTTTTTATTCACTCTGTCTCATTATAGGTGGTATCTAGAGCTATCAACTCGGCCTTCGTGGTGCTCCTAAAGATGATAGTTTGCCTAGTTGATCCCAAGACAATAGCAGTACTTCCAAAAAGAAAGAGATATCCAATAGTTGATTTAAGATCATGAGAATCGGTAACCCAATTAGCATCATTATAACCCTCAACTACCTTAGGATATTCGGTGAACATCAAAGAGAGATTAAATGTTCCTTTTAGATATCGAAACATTCTTTCTAAGGATATCCAATGAGATTGATCAGGATTTTGATTATATCTACTAAGTCTTCTTATAGCATAGGCAATATCAGGTCTTGTTCTATTTGCTACATATAAGAGGGATCCTATGATTTAAGAATATTTTAATTGATTAATTGGGTCACCTAAATTTTTCTTTAGGTAAAAATTAGAATCATATGAAGTAGATACTGGTTTAAGATTAGAATAACCAAACTTCTTGATCATTTTTTTATAGAGTAAAAAAGAGAGAGAAACTTTGACAAGGCTGGTCCCAAGCCGAGTAAAGAAGGAGGGTTGCGTTAGGTAGCTGATAACCAACGAAAAACTCCATCAAATCCCTTAAAATATGAATCTACTAAATTAAATTATGTGAAGGATTAGGATGTCCCCATCTGCCTCTGGATATTTCAAAAAATGGTCAAGGGGCCGGTGCCGCACCAGCGCCCGGATACGATGATAAGTGAGTAAGGGTCTCTGCACTATGGATGGGTGCAAGTAAAAAAGTTAGTCCATGATAGTCAACTTAGAGTATCAACTTTGAACATAGGAACACTCACAAATAAAGTAATAAAGATAGTGGATACTATGATTAAGAAAAAAATAAATATAATATGCTTACAAGAGACTAAATGAATAAGTGAAAGATTTAAAGAAATAAAAAATATAGAATATAAATTATATTATACTAAAAATATAAAAATAAAAATAAAGTAGAAATAATTGTAAACAGAAATTTTAAGGAATAAGTTATTAAAGTAACTAGGAAAGAAGACCATATTATATAACTAAAACTTATAATTAAGAATAATATAATTAACATAATTAGTGCATATGCACCACAAGTAAGATTAGACCAACAAACTAAGATACAATTTTAAGAAGACATAGATAAAGTGATGCAAGAAATATAATAAAAATAAAAGATATATATAGGTGAAGATTTTAATGAACAAGTAGAAAAATAGAGGGATGGATATGAAACGGTCAATGAAAGATATGGATTTGGAGGTAGGAAAGAAGCCGGTGTGAGCTTATTAGATTTTGTAGTGGCGTATAATCTAACAATAGCAAACACTTATTTCAAAAAGAGAAATGAATATTTAATAACTTTTAAAAGTGGATCTAATAAAAGTCAAATAGACTTTTTCTTAACTAGAAAGATAAAATAACATGTAAAAACTGTAAAGTTATTCTAGAAAAAAGTTTAACTTCGTAATATAGGATAATGGTAGCTGACATATGAATAAAAATAAAATCTAGAGTAAAACGTAAAACTATTAATCCAAAAATTAAATGATAAAATTTGAAAGGAGAAAAACTAGAATTATTTAAAGAAAAGTTATTAAGAGTAATGACTATGAATATAGATAGTGATCCCAACTTAATATAAAAAAAAAGTAACTAAATGCATAAAAAAATATAGCAAAAGAAGTTTTAGGATAATCAAAAACAGTAGAACTAGTAGAAAAGAAAATTTGATGGTGAAATAAGGAAGTTTAAGCTGTCATCAAGATTAAAGAACAAACTATATAATTTGGCAAGAGACTAGGGATGAAGAAAGTCTTAAAAAGTGGAGAAAAGCAAAGAAAAAAGCTTAAAAAATGGTAAGTAATACAAAACTTAAAGCCTATGATGATTTATATAATAGACTAGATACGAAAGAAGGTGAAAAGACTATATATAAACTAGTAAAACTAAGAAAAAATAAAACAAAAGATTTGTACTATATTAAATATATTGAGAATGAAGATGAAAGAGTCTTAGTAAAAGAATAAGAGATAAAAAAATAATAAAAAAATTATTTTAAAAAAATATTAAATAAAAGTAAGTTAGTAGATTTAAGGGTAAAAAAATGTGATAACCTAAGAGTACCAAATGAACATAATTTTTTTTGTAGATTTAGTATGCTTAAGGTTAAAAATGCTTTGAGTAAAATAAAAAATGCAAAGGCATTAGGGCCAGATATGATCCCTATTGAAGTTTGAAAAGACTTAGAAGAAATTGGAGTCATGTGGTTAACTAATTTATTTAATAGGATTGTGGTAACTAAAAGATTATCGGATGATTGAAGAAAAAATATATTAATATCTATATATAAAATAAAGGAGATATTTAAAACTATGCAAGTTATAGAGATATTAAGCTAATAAGTCATACAATAAAATTAAGAAAGAGAGTAATAGAAAATCAAATAAGTGCTGAAACTTTGGTGTCAAATAATCAATTTAGATTTATATGTGAAAGATCGACCATGGAAGCTATTTATTTATTAAGAAGATTGATGGAGAGGTATAAAAAAAAAGAAAAAAAACCTTTATATGGTCTTTATTGATTTAGAAAAAGCATATGATAGAGTATCTATAGAAATAATATGGTAAAATTTAAAGAAAAAAGAAGTTACCAAAAGGTACATAAAATTAATAAAAGATATGCATGGCAGAGCAATAACTATTGTTAAGATAACAATAGGAGAAACTAGTGAGTTTTCAATTACTGTAGGTTTACATCAAGGATCTAACTTAGGTGGATCTAGGAAGATTCCTAAAGTTTTGGGCTTGAAAATTTTGTAATGAGCTTTGAGGTTTTTTTTGGCTCTTCTGTTTGTGTTTGTGCAACCCTGGTTTATAAGATTTTGTGTTCTTTTATTTTTATTTTATTTATTTCAACATTACCTTGATTTGATATTTGAATCGTATGGATGAAATGACATCAAACCATATGTTTTTTGTTGTATGATGGTGTAACTTGCCTTCCATTTTGGAGTCTGTTTTCTAGCACGATAAGTGTATGTGTGATATGCTATTTATTCTGTTCTTATAAAAGAGCTTGTGTTCCAAGAATCTCCCATGCTTAAGGGAGAAAAACCACTTTTGTTTGTGGAACGTTATCTTCTTAATTGCCTTCCTTTTATGATAGAATTGCTATCTTGAATTGCGAGTGTATGCTCAGTGATGAGTCACCTGCTTGTTATATGTTTGATTCTAGGGTTTATATTATGTTTCTTTTATGACCATATTTTATAATTTATGGTTTATATTATGTGGTGCATTGAGTTCAGGTTTTTTTTTTTTTGTGATATCTTCTCAAGAGACATTATTTTTGTATTGGTTATGCTATTGTTATATAATTTGTATAGGAATATACATATAATGCACGATGCATTTTTTGTAGAAATTTATTGAGTTTTTTACTATTATTTTCATAAGTGTTTTTTTAATTTTATCTTCTATAAAACCTTGAGGTGGTACAAATTTAATTACTTTGTATGTCATTTACAGTTATTGTGTTTTCAGATTCCATAGCTAATTTTTAGTTGTGTTAGGTGGTCTTCTGAAAGAAGTTTGCTATTTAAGTTAAAAAAAAATTTGTTTGAATTATGTCTTGATATTATGAACATGTGGCTTGATTTTCTTCTATAGTGTGTCTGATTTGCATCTAAATGGATGCATTTATTTTATTATAGACTAATCCTGTTAGGATGTCTTCTGAGAGGAGTTTGCTATTTAAATTGACGTAAGTTTTTTTTGGTTTGAATTGTTTCTTGATGTTATAAAAATGTGGCTTGATTTTCTTCTGTGATGTCTAAGTTGCATCTAGATGGATGCATTTGTTTTATCATAGATCAATCCTGTTAGGTGGTCTTCTAAAAGGAGTTTGTTATTTAAGTTGATTCATGTTTTCTTTGTTTGAATTATTTCTTGATGTTATGAATATATGGCTTGAATTTTTCTATGGTATGCCTGACTTCCATCTATATCGATTTCATTTGTTTTATCATAGTTCAGTCTTGTTAGGTGGTCTTTTAAGAGGAGTTTTGCTTATTTAAGTTGTTGCAAGTTTTTTTTGTTCAATTATTTTTTAGCTTAATTTTCTTCTGTGATGTGTCTCTCTGAATTGATGCATTTGTTTTATCATAGATCAATCTTGTTAGGTGGTCTTTTAAGAGGAGCTTTGCTTATTTAAGTTGATGTAAGTTTTTTTTTGTTTGAATTGTTTCTTGGCTTGATTTCCTTATGTGGTATGTTTAGATAAATGCATTTGTTTTATCGTAGATTAGTCATGTTAGGTGGTTTATTTAAGTTGATGCAAGTTTTTTTCTTTGAATTATTTCTTGATGTTATAAACATGTGTTGATTTTCTTCTGTGGTGTGTCTGATTCTTGTCTGGATGGATGCAATTATTTTATCATTGCTACATGGATTTATTTTGGGTATGTTGCAGTTATTTTAGGCTTTTGGATGTTTCCTTGTCATATAGATCTGCGTATGCATATGTATAGAGGAGTTTATTTAGCTTATCACCATCTATGCCAGTCTCAAGCTCAAATGAGAAAAGTGGAGAGAATGGATAATTTCTCATTATTGTGGTTACTTGATGTTGAATTCATTGCACCTTTTTTTTCATAGTGTTATTGTTGATATTGTTTCAAAAAGTATTATATTTTGCGGTATACCTTAGGTTTTTTAATATTGATTTTTTGATGTTGCTTTTCAACCAGTCAATGGGCTTGGTATACCACAGGGTACCAATTTAGCTAGTTTTTGAATTTGCTTATTCTTTGATGAGCTTTCTTTTTATCCTTTTGTAGATTTGTAGCTCGTTTTAACCCTTATTCGACTTTCATGTAAAATCAGTTTTGTAGGATGTGAAAGATCTAGGGAATAATGTGGATATTACTATTGAGTCATTTTTTGCCATTACTGACCTTGGCTTCTTTTCTTTAGCTTCTTTTTATAACCATATTTTATGATTTCAGGGTTTATATTATGTGGTGCATTGAGTTCGGGGTTTTATTTTGTGATATCTTCTCAAGAGACATTATTTTTGTGTTGGTTATGCTATTGTTATAGAATTTTCATAGGAATATACATAATATGCACGCTACATTTTTGTAGGAACTTATTTTTTTACTATCATTTTCATAAGTGTTTTTTCTTTTAATTTTATCTTCTATAAAATCATGAGGTGGTACAAATTTAATTACTTTGTATGTCATTTACCATTATTGTATTTTTAGAATCCCTAGCTAATTTTCAGTTGTCAACTTTTAAAATATATGTATCTACTCATATCATGATAGGGTCACCTAAATTGCATGTATTCCTGTGTAATTGCATAACAGTTTCACCATCGGATAAGGTCTAGTAAATGATGTTATGATTCTCTTTGATAAGGGTTCTTGTATTTATCTATTCGTTGATTGTCTTACAAAGTTATTGAAGAGTTCATTCTTCTAGAAGGAGTTTGCTTATTTAAGTTGATGCAATTTTTTTTTGTTTGAATTATTTCTTAATGATATAAACATGTTGCTTGATTTTCTTTTGTGATATATCTGATTCATGTCTGGATGGATACATTAGTTTTATAATAGATCAGTCCTGTTAGGTGGCCTTCAGAGAGGAGTTTGCTTATTTAAGTTGGTGCAAGTATTTTTTTGTTTGAATTATTTTTTGATGTTATGACATGTTGCTTGATTTTCTTCTATGTTGTGTTTGATTTGCGTCTGGATGGATGAATTTGTTTTATCATAGATCAATCATGTTAGGTGATCTTCTAAGAGGAATTTGCTATTTAAGTTAAAGTTTTTTTTATTTGAATTATGTCTTGATATTATGAACATGTGGCTTGATTTTCTTCTATGGTGTGTCTTGATTTTCTTCTGTAGTGTATTTGATTTGCGATTGATGGATGCATTTGTTTTATCATAGACCAGTCCTATTAGGTGGTCTTCTGAGAGGAGTTTGCTATTTAAATTGATGTAGGTTTTTTTTGTTTGAATTGTTTCTTGATGTTATAAACGCTTGATTTTTTTTCTGTGGTGTGTCTAAGGCGCATCTAGATGGATGCATTTATTGTATCATAGATCAGTCTTATTAGGTGGTCTTCTAAATGCAGTTTGCTATTTAAGTTGATGCAAGTTTTCTTTGTTTGAATTGTTTTTAGATGTTATGAACATGTGACTTTATTTTTTCTATGGTATGTCTGACTCCCGTTTAGATAGATTTCATTTGTCTTATCGTAGATCAGTCTTGTTAGGTGGTCTTTTGAGAGGAGTTTTGCTTATTTAAGTTGATGCAAGTTTTTTTTTGTTCGAATTGTTTCTTAGCTTAATTTTCTTCTGTGGTGTGTCTCTCTGAATGGATGCATTTGTTTTATCATAGATCAATCTTGTTAGGTTGTCTTTTGAGAGGAGCGTTGCTTATTTAAGTTGATGCAATTTTTTTTTTGTTTGAATTGTTTCTTGGCTTGATTTTCTTCTGTGGTATGTTTAGATGGATGCATTTATTTTATCATAGATCAATCATGTTAGGTGGTTTATTTAAGTTGATGCAAGTTTTTTTTGGTTGAATTGTTTCTTAATGTTATAAACATGTGTTGATTTTCTTTTGTGGTGTGTCTGATTCATGTCTAGATGGATGCATTTGTTTTATCATTGCTACATGGATTTATTTGGGTATGCTGCAGTTATATTAGGCTTTTGGATGTTTCCCTGTCATATATACACATACGCGCACATATGTATAGAGGAGTTTATTTAGCTTATCACTATCTATGCCAGTCTCAAGCCCGAATGAGAAAAGTGGAGAGGATAGATGATTTTGGTTTACTGCAATTTTGACATTAATGTAGAAAGTGGATGATTTTGGTATGTTGCAAATATACTTATATCGGGTACTATCTCCTGGTGCTTCATGTTGTAGTTATTATCTTACAAACATTTATGTTTTTTATTTTCTTTTCTCAGTAGTAGTTTAAAATTTATCAGTGACCCTTGGTCTCTTTATTGCAATAATTGCCATATTTTGAAACATGCTTTATTGCAATATGTGGTAAACTCTATTTCTTTTTGTTATTTTGTTTGGGCTATCCTTAGGTTTTTTTCATTGCCATGCTGCACTTTGAAAGAATTGGATTGCAATTGTTTAATTTTTTTAATTTTTATGATAGAAGTTTCTCATCTTTGATAGTGGGGTGATGATGGTATCTTTTCCTATGCTAGCTGATTATCAAGAACTATGAAGGTTAATTTATTATTTCTCCTATTGCAGATGAACAAAATGCAGCTCATGATTTTGTCCACATTGAAGGTTTCATCATTTTTTTAACATTAATTTATAATTTGTCAATCTTCATTCTAAGGTTTGATTTTAAAGCTTTGATTTGATCCATGATGACATCGAGGAATTTGGATGGAGGAAAGTTTTTCCATGGAGGCTTTTTCATGTCAAAAATGACATGGAAACCATGGTGATAAGTGGATTTGCAACTGATATGCAGCATCAAGAGAAGTTTCTCTTTTGTTTTTCAGTTCTTTCTATGTTCTAAAATCTCATTTATGTTCTAAAATCTGATAATTGGCTTACTAGCTTGGGTGGTAATTCTAGAGGTAGGATTACTAAGGTATAATTAAATGTGATGATTCTATCACCTAATCTGAATCATTAGTGATCCACCTCGGATCACTCCATATCAGACACCCCCTGTCTTCATCCAAGATACTCTCCATATTGGAGTTATCTTTCTTCTATGTTGCTTGCGTCCAAACTATCAACATGCTTTTGCTGTTCATCCTCCAATTTTGGATTCTAGAGATTTTTAAGGCTATTTTTAATAGCTTTATAATACAATCACATGAACATTGTTATTATTGCTGCACTCTACTTAAATGTTTAACTTGGAATCTCATTAGCTTGTTTAACGAAATGATGTAGTATTTCATGTAATATTATGACATCAAGAATTGCTTTCTTGCATATAAAACTGAACTGTTTGCCTTATTAAGATTTCACCATAATGTAGTTCATCACCAATTTTATTGGCAAGCAGTATTTTTTTATGAAGTTCATATAAGATTTTAACAATTTTCAAGTTTTGGAAGAATATGGTATATGAAAAATGGGCTATTATACCTGTCCTCAAAAATCCATTATTTCACTTCTAATGGACCTTGTGTATGGCTAGAAGATACTGAAGGAATGTTTAATTTTTGTTGTTTTTGCCCAAATAAATTCATAAATTGAGTGGCTTATCCTTCACTGAAATAAAAGCAATATCTCGGTCATTCGTGTCAAGTCATTATTGCATTTTCCTGTCTTCAACTATCAGCATGCTCTGGCATGGCCAGTGAAGGATGCACTAGTCTGAAAAATCAAATATGATACGAATGGGATTGTGTTTAATCCTAAGCCAAAATATTCTGAGTGATCATGCTGTCATGCTTGACCTCTTTTAAAAACATTAAAACAGATCAAGCATATATATGTATGTATGTATGTATACACACACATATGTACATATACATGTATATGTGTATATATTGCTCCCAATGAAACTGTGATGCCACTGTAGCATGAGATGTAGTGAAGCTTAAAAGAGTGCAAGGAGATAACTAAAAGCTCAAATAGAGTAGCTAATTCTGATTATTATTAGAGCTTATTTAAGGAAGTGTCCTAAATGAAAATTAGGTTAACCCCATGACTGAAAATCTTGAGGGGAGCTTGCTCAACAACATATCTTCAATTTACGAACCCAGTTGCTTGAGAACGATTTTGGCAGACAACTATTTAAATGTAGAGGTTTGTGGAGTTCCTAATTTTTTTTGCTTCCCTTTATATGCTATGTGGTTTGTGGCTGCTGGGTACAAGTGCTCACCTTCAACTTTCTGAGAACACAAACATTGCAAATTTATATTGTTATTTATTCAGATGTAACTTGTTGGCATGATGATCATGCTAGATGATTAGTTGCATGTGCTGATGTCTTTTGAATTTTCTGGTTGGTTTGGATTTCTCTGTGAGATACTCAAATAAGCTTAAGTTGGTCAATTAGATGCTGTAACTAATGTCTGGTTATGCTTATATTTGAGAAATTTAATCAATGCTGAAATTGTTGTTCTTGTTTTCCTTCAAGAACAAGGTGACAATTTCCATGCCCAAGCGTAACAAATATTGCCGTGAACATGATTGGCATTTCTGTTTTTGTATGTGGGAGCCCACATTTTGATTTGTCTACATTTTCTTCCAGGTTCCTGGTATCAATGCATGCTGATATGACTGATCCCAACGTCATATGACTAGTCCCAACGTCATCAGGCAGAGTAATGGCAGTCAGTCACTTCCCCACCTCCGGCACCCCCTCGGGGTCGGGGTGGGATCATCATTTCTTAACCCCGGGGCCCCTACCGGCCTCGGGGCGAACGGTAATTTCTCCACCTCCCGGCACCCCCTCGGGGTCGGGGTGGGGTCATCAGTTCTTAACCCTGGGGCCCCTACCAGCCTCGGGGTGAACGGTAATTTCCCCACCCCCGGCACCCCCTCGGGGTCGGGATGGGGTCATCAGTTCTTAACCCCGGGGCCCCTACCAGCCTCGGGGTGAACGGTAATTTCCCCGCCCCCGGCACCCCCTCGGGGTCGGGGTGGGGTCATCATTTCTTAACCCCGGGGCCCCTACCGGCCTCGGGGCGAACGGTAATTTCCCCACCCCGGCACCCCCTCGGGGTCGGGGTGGGGTCATCAGTTCTTAACCCCGGGGCCCCTACCAGCCTCGGGGTGAACGGTAATTTCCCCGCCTCCGGCACCCCCTCGGGGTCGGGGTGGGGTCATCATTTCTTAACCCCGGGGCCCCTACCGGCCTCGGGGCGAACGGTAATTTCCCCGCCTCCGGCACCCCCTCGGGGTCGGGATGGGGTTATCAGTTCTTAACCCCGGGGCCCCTACCAGCCTCGGGGCGAACGGTAATTTCCCCCTCCGGCACCCCCTCGGGGTCGGGTGGGGTCATCAGTTCTTAACCCCGGGGCCCCTACCAGCCTCGGGGCGAACGGTAATTTCCCCCGCCTCCGGCACCCCCTCGGGGTCGGGGTGGGGTCATCATTTCTTAACCCCGGGGCCCCTACCGGCCTCGGGGCGAACGGTAATTTTCCCACCCCCGGCACCCCCTCGGGGTCGGGGTGGGGTCATCAGTTCTTAACCCCGGGGCCCCTACCAGCCTCGGGTGAACGGTAATTTCCCCACCCCCGGCACCCCCTCGGGGTCGGGGTGGGGTCATCAGTTCTTAACCCCGGGGCCCCTACCAGCCTCGGGTGAACGGTAATTTCCCCACCCCCGGCACCCCCTCGGGGTCGGGGTGGGGTCATCAGTTCTTAACCCCGGGGCCCCTACCAGCCTCGGGATGAACGGTAATTTCCCCACCTCCGGCACCCTCTCAGGGTCGGAGTGGGGCCCCTACTGGCTTCAGAGTGCATGGTCGACACGCTGTTCAACCGCCGAAGAAAACAGCAACTGTCAGCATGCACGGTGCTCACGCATGATCTTTGGCACATGGCTGTGCCTTGCCGTAGTACCATTTAGTACTCCTGTAAAGTGTGCCCCAGTACGGAGGGCCATGCCTCATAACGATGTTTGGCGCGTTGCACGCCTCTGTGCGCCACCACACCTTACTAGGATGTACGACTCGCCGCCTCTAGCAATAGGAGCCCCACCCCATCCATCAATGACAGTACAAGAAACCTTCCGAAGCTGCACGTCACGGTATTCAGACAGGTATAAAAGAGACATATTCAAGCTGTAAGGGGATCTGAACTGGTTTCTCTGAGCTTTCTTCCTTTTGATCAAAACCCCTAACTGCCTCAGCTTCTCTTCGCGGGGGGTGGTTCCTTGTCTGAACCCAAGCCACTAACTTGATCGTCGGAGGGTCCCCACCGGTGCACCGGTCCCCGGGGACTTTTCTTGCAGGATTTCCCGGAGCGAGACGTCCGTCTTCCCCGACGTTCGAAGGCGGTGACTTGGCGTCATCAGATTGGCGCGCCAGGAAGGGGGGGAGTGTAAGAGAGACTTCGAACCAGCGGCTTTCTTTCTTCGAGACCTTAAAGCCATGGTGACAACTCGAATGAAGGGAGCTTCAGCCGGTCGCGCTGGGAGGCAGCGCTGCGGGGCTGGTCCACCCGCGGAGGCCCCCCCAGCTCTCGTATCTTGTTTCCCAGAGCCTCCGAACCTCCAGGAGGCAGGGCCTTCTGCTCCGCAGAATGGCGCCCCTGCATCCGCTCCACAGCCACTTCAAGAAGATCGATTCGCTGACCTGGCCACCCAGGTCCAGTCGCTGGCAGCGGCGGTCAAAAGCATGCAGCAGCAGCAACAAGTAGCCTTGCGACAGCCGGAGCCGAGCCCATCTGTCCCAGGGGCGGTGCAGCCCAGCCAGCACTCCTCCCGCCGGAGGTCGCCCGTTCCTGCAGATCATCGCCACCGATCCCCAGCCAAGCCGCATCACCGCGAGGCGTCCAAAAGGCCCCGGTCTCCTTCTCGCCACGCCAGCATCTCTCCTAAGCGCGGCACGGAAAGGAGCGGAGCGCGCGCGCCGACATCGTCGCCTCCGCTCTTCTTCTGAGTCTTCAGGGGAGGGCTCCGTTGATGGCCGGATGCCTCGTCGAGCTGAGCGGCGACTCGAGGAGTGTAATCAGAAGTTGGAAGAACTTAGCCGTCGAATCACCCACCTGCCGGAGACTGATTACGACAGTCGGCCTCCCCTGTCCCGCCGCATCATGGAGGAGCCAATCTCTACCCGGTTCCGCCTTCCTCAGCTGGACCCTTATGACGGGACTACGGACCCCCTGGACCATTTGGAAAGTTACAAGGTGCTCATGCAGGTTCAGGGGGCCACAGACTCCCTTATGTGTGTGGCCTTCCCTGCTACTCTGAAAAAAGCTGCCCGGGCCTGGTACTCTCGCCTGCCGCCACGGAGCATCGACTCCTTTCGCCAGTTGGAGAGGGCTTTTCTGGCCCACTTTGACGCCTGCCGGAAGATCCCGAGGGTGGCGGACAGTCTATTTGCGTCCAGCAGAAGAATGGCGAGTCCCTGCGAGACTACGTCGCCCGGTTTAAGGAGGCCGCCCTGGAGGTATAACTTGGAGGACTCAGTGGCTACCTTGGCTCTGAAGCGAGGGCTCCGCCCTTCCCGTTTCGCGTATTCTCTTGACAAGAAGCCACCGGGTTCCTACTCCGAACTCCTGATCCGCGCCCAGAAATACATCCGGGCAGATGAAGCTGACTTTTCTCGGCGTGAGGCGGCGGGAACGTACCCCGGAAGCCAGCCCAGCCAGAACCTGCGGAAGCCCGCCCCAGGAGGCCCGAGCCTCCTCGTCGACCAGACAACCGCCCTCGACCTCCTGCACCAAGAGACGGGCCGTATACTCCGTTGCTTGCTCCCATATCCCAGATCCTGCTCGAGATCGAAGGGGAGCCTTACCTGCAACGTCCTCCTCCCATCAACCCGAAGATCCCCCGGAACAAGAGCCTCTACTGCCGCTACCACCGGGACCATGGCCACAACACCGACGACTGCCGGCAGCTGAAGAAAGCCATTGAAGATCTCATTCAACAGGGCCACCTGAGGAAGTTCGTCCAAAGGAACAACCCAGGAGCTCCCGGCCCATCAGCGCCTGCACCGCCGATGATTGATAACGCCCCGACGGAGAAGACGGTAGCGATGATCTCCTGGGGGGCAGGGGGCCCGCCGAAGAGACCGAGGGGGGAGGGGGAGCGGAGGCTATAATTCCTTTTTTCGAAGAGGGCCTAGAGGGGGTTGTAAACAAAGATGATGATAGCGTCGTCGTATCCATGACGATCGCTAAGCACCCTGTAAAACGAATCCTGGTCGACAGTGGAAGTTCAGTAGATGTTTTAAACTACGACGCCTTTGTTCGCATGAACCTGTCGCATGATTTACTTCAACCTGTCGTCACGCCTTTGATGGGATTCACGGGGGATTCTGTGAGGGTCGAGGGGGAGATTACTCTTCCTGTGACAGCCGGAATGGCTCCGTGCCAGAGCACTGTCCTTATAAAGTTCTTGGTGGTCCGTGTGCCCCTGGCGTACAATGCGATTCTTGGGAGGCCCGGGCTCAACCTCTTGGATGCCGTCATTCCACCAAGCGACTCCTAGTGAGGTTCCCAACCACCAGCGGGATCGGCGAGATGCGAGGAGAGCAGGACCTGCCGGCGCTATGCTATCACTTGGCCCCCAGTCCCCAGGGGGCAGTGCTTGCACCACCGTCGACATCGACATCGGAAACCTTGACCCACGAGACTTGGAGAGGAGGGGGGAACCGGCCGAGCGGCTGCTTACCTTCCCCCTCGGGGAGGACCCCGCGCAGACGGTTCGAGTCGGAGCCTTCGCTTCCTGACGAAGCCCGTGACCAGCTCCTAACCTTTCTGCGGGCCAACGCCGACGTCTTCGCATGGTCAGCATCTGACATGCCCGGGATCCCGGAGGAGGTGATTACACACCAGCTCAACATCCGACCAGAGTGCCGGCCCATCAGGCAGAAGAAAAGGAGTTTTGCTCCGGACCGGCAGAAGGCTGTGACGAGGAGGTGCGGAAGCTGTTGGCGGCTGGCCACATTCGTGAGGTGCGCTACCCCGACTGGTTGGCGAATGTCGTGATGGTTCGGAAGGCCAGTGGGAGCTGGAGGATGTGTGTGGACTTCACCGACCTCAACAAGGCGTGCCCCAAGGACAGCTTTCCGCTCCCCCGAATCGACCAGCTGGTGGACGCCACCTCCGGGCACGGGACGCTCAGTTTCATGGATGC